>JBBPFQ010672292.1:0-15498 GCA_037974815.1 Kaempferia elegans | reverse complement strand
GCCCGCGGGAGAACACTAGTTTCGGCAAGGGGAGAGGCGCTAAGATTCGGCAGGGAGAGAACCCTAGGTTCGACAGGGTGATAGGCGCGGAGGTTCACGATTTTGAGGTTGTCGCTAGGCAGAGCGAGGTTCGCGATTTTGAGACTGTCGCTAGGCGGAGAGAGGTTCACGTTTTTAAGTTTGTCGCTGACATGGAAATCGCTATGGAAAATGCCACGTGAGCAAACCGCACGAAACTGCACCTAATCCGCCGTAGCAGATTAGCTCTGTGTATATATATATATATTGTCTTTTCCTCAAAGAAAGTGCACTGAGAGATACCTTTTAATACTAGTGACTAATTAGCGTGACAAATACCCAAATCCTTAAGGGAATTGAATTCTAATCCCTCTATTAAAAAATGTCTAACAAATGAAGTTGTACATACAGAGAGAGAGATAGGGACGCATTTTAACATCAAATGATTTCCCATATCTAAAGCCATTGAAGATTTACAAATGATGTCAATGGTGAAATCAATAGAATTTCACATGTTCTCTATCATTTTTCTCCTATAAAAATTGCATCGCCTATAATTGCAAGAAAAGCTATGCTTGAAGACTAAGTAACAAGAAACTGTGCAATCTCTAAATTCGCTATTCACAAGAAGCTGGTTAGTACTTGGTACGGATAAAAGGTGAAGGATCGACTCGTGGAAGGTATTGAGGTTAGCCTGTGTCCAAAACTGTGCCAAGAGGAGTTGCGAACTACACCATGAAGAGATAGTTCAAGTCTTCCACTGTCAGGCGAGTTTGGCGAGCACCTGATTCATCTTCGCCGAATGCAGAAGCGACCATCTCCCTCTTCTTTTCCTGTGGACAAGCAAAAGAGATCAGGACAATGAATTTGTGTAGGCACAGTTCCATGATGATCACCTACCCACCACTAAGATTTATGATCACGAGCATAATTATTTGATAATCAAATGTTAGACAATGGAATTGGTCATTGTGACTCAGAGAATCATTGTAAAATATACCTTACTGTTTCTCAGTCCCATGGTTTGACAGTCGAAACTACTTGAATGTATACCCTACATGCATTAAAAGCTATCCAGTTTCCTAACACTTCTCACACTAATTAAGAGTTTGACCCATTTGAAAATGCTTACATTAAAGGTCTGATTACTTGGATGGAAAATATGAATCCGAGGAAGGAAAGTAACACAAAAGATGTAATAAATGGGCTGCATATGTAATTTTGTGAGTCTCTCTCCTTCCTCTTAAATACCCATCCAAGTAAATGGAGCATAAATGGGTAAAAAGGAAATAAAGTAGCGGGAAACAGAGAGGGTCGTGAAATTTGGGTGGTCTTATTTCAAGAACCAAGGGCAAAACAAAAAACCTTCAATCATTAACTAATAATCGAAAACATATAGGATCTTTTAGATTATTTGATTAGTTCAAAAGATATTGACTTCTTATGCAATTTGGAATTTCCTTAATCTATTCAAGTCATATAGCCTGAAACTAAAATTTTTTTTAAAAAAAATCTATTATTATTATCCAAATACCTCATCGATAAGTTTGAAAGATATGTATTTCTTAAGCAAATCAATATTTTCTTTATCTATGCATGTCATATAGCCTGAAATTAAAAGATTAATCTGCTATTACTAAAGACCTCCTATATGACATTAAAACTCCGAGGAGATGGGCCAAGCACAGAATCTGATATTGCAAAGCTCTCATTAGTAATTGAATCAAAATGTGATATCGCTCCTCCCAAGCGGCCCAGTGTCGCTGGCTACAGGTAAACCCAGGGGCATTTTGCCTTAGCGCAGTGACCCTTTAGTCAGGCGCCTAATGAGACATTTTGCACCTGCTAGAAATTGATCTCAAGATCTATTGGAACAAACACTCATATAATTATCAACTGCACCAACCCACTAGGGCAGCTCTCATTAGTAATTGCTCTTACAAGTGGTGATCACTAAAGGTTTCTACTGACAAACTAACCTCTAGAAGCCGATGGGATCAACTTTTTCACATCAATTATCAAAGCATGCAAATTATTAATTCAACACTTACTCTATCATATGTGATTTCAGGTTGCAGACAGTAAAAATACAAAATCCTTGGAAAGATGCAGGCAAACACGAACACTTTGGAAAAAGAAGATGTGCACCAAAGGCATTAAAGTAAGTAAAAACAGCAGGTATGGTACCTGTAAAGCCAAAATGCGATCTTCCACTGTGTCTTTCACAGTTAACCGTGACACAGTTACAGGACGCCTCTGGCCAATTCTGTGTGCTCTATCAATAGCCTGGTCCTCAGTAGTAGGGTTCCACCACAAATCCAGAAGAAGAACATGGCAAGCTACCACCAGATTTAGACCAAGACTTGCTGCCTTCAGAGACATGATCATCACAGTAACCTGTAAGAATGATATTTTCTTTAGATGAAACACACTAAACAAAAAAGAAGAGGCTTGGCTAAATAAACAAAATATTGCAGCATGAAGATTCACTTACAGACCTCGGGAAGATTGTTGAAATCCTTGATTGCTTTATCCCTAGCTGCAACAGACATTGTACCATCAAGTCTCCTATACTGTATACAAGATTCTCGCAAAGGAACTTCCAGTAAATCCAGCATCCTTGTCCACTGTGAGAAAACAAGGGCCTTTTCTGAATGCTGACAATTGGGTTTCAAATTTTTTCCTTCATTTGTAGTAACAAAGCATCGCTGTGAAACTGTATTGACCCCATCTTGCAGACAGTCATCACCTTCTTCCTTAGGTTTGGAAGAGTTACAATCAGGAAGATAACATTGAGACGTGGGCATTGATTGCAAAATATCGAGAGCTGCTTTTACTTTAGAAGAATAAGAGCATCCATTGGATTTGGTTGCATCTGAGATGCTAGAACTACAGCCAGTGGAGTGGCAGACCTCAACAGGCATGTCACATATGGAGCTTGCAATTGTACTTCTAGAAAATACTGAAGCAGCAGTTAACCTAACTTTGCAATCAGCTGACGGGCAGATATTATCATCACCGTTAAAACGCTCATGAATACACTGATTACAGAAAACATGTCCACAAATTGTAACAACTGCATCTTCAGGTGGATCCTGTAAATGTCATTAATCTTAAATCAAAGCCTCAGAAAATTTTCCATTTGCAACAAAATTTTGTATAATTAAACAACAAAAAGTAGAATTAAAAATCAAAATATGAAACATATTGAGAATACAATGTCACATCAGTCTCACAATGGTTAAAATGTTATAGTAGTAAGCATAATTGAGAAATGCAAGAAATGGAGATGGGTATCAGGAACTTTTAGATAACACATTGTGGGAGTCATGTAATTTCCTATGAATCACTTAGCTGTGATGTACTACGACAAAAAAAAAATGAATGTCAAAAGACAAGGTGGTTTGACTATGATCACATTGGAGCAGAAGGAAGCCTACAAAAATCTCAACTGAAAACATGATAAAAATATTTGGTTAGTCTTTAACAAAACAACTCATACAGCAATTCGTGGTTTGATGAGACAATCTAACTCCCCCAATTTTGAGACTTGTATTAACAAATTTTAGGACATTTAAGTGCCACTTCATCTACAATCCTGCAGAATGAGAAGGATAGGCTGTCCAACATAACTAATAAATATTTCATTCAGAAGCGCTACTTATGATGTAATATTAATAAAATTCCTTTCTTTTTTTTAGTACTAGAGAATACCATGAAAACTTGTTCTAACACTTTTCATATGTTTTTATAGTGAAATATTTTACATGCAACAACAACTTACAAGCAGTATCCCACTAGGTGGGTCAACTATATGGTGAAATATTTTCCATAAATCCTAATTATTGTAAAATTATGGAGGGGCAATAGACTTGAAGATCTTTTTCATCTGTATATAGAGTTCAATTTCACTAATCAAGAACAACAACAACCAAGTCTCAGTTATAAGATCTTTTATCCCACTAAATGGGATCAGTTACAAGGATCCTCCTACGTTATTAGGGTTTGATCCCCTACTATCTTCTTGTCTAAATGAATTTTATCTTGTTTTATTATTCCTAACCAAGTCTAATTTTTCACTAACTAAAATAAGAAAATTTGGCTGGGGTTAGTAGTAAGAAAAAAAACAAAGGAATACAGTTTAACGAAGATTAATAACCAAAACAGTTATCGTGACAGTTGACTAATCACATGCAATAAGTCACTTACATTGCATATCGTACAGATAGCCAAGCATGCTTCCAAACGGCTCAAGAGACCCTTCAGTTTTTCTTTGGGGAGCTTACTCGCTATTTCTATGGAAGACCCCTCCACAGAATTGGAACCATACCCATTTACTAGAAAACGATGATCACAAGCCTGCCTAAGCCTTAAGAGCATCAGCAAAATATTCACATAGTTTTGTTTGACAGTTCCTTCATTTGCATATACCTAATAAAACCAAAAAAAAAAATCTTTTGATACTCAACATGCAATTGTACAAAATGTCATATCTAAAAGAAAATATGGTTTTAAAAACATACTAGAAGCAGATTGATCCCATACATATATCATCTAAAATGAATTTATGATAAAACATATCATGGACTTTACGGTTCCTTAATTTTACTTATTCTACACTGAGAATTCAACCAGAACAAAAGTTAACATCTAGGAATAAAGATCCATAAAAATAACTTTAATTTGTTCAATGATGCAAAATTAAAGAAATATCTAAAAACACTCAGAAATGCAAGTGTACCAACCTTAAACTGTTCTCTTGACTCAGCTTCTAAACGCATGTAGAATGCTCGTTCTTCCTTGGAGAAATCCACCTTCTTCAAAGTAATAGTCTTAGGTGGCAAAGTAATAATAGGCTCACCATCAAGCATAGTTCCTGAAAAGAAATACAAAATGATTTTAGTATCCAAGTAGAAATTGTTCATCTTTGGTAGAAAAAAGACTGTCCACAAAGAAGAAATCAAATATGTCCTGAAAAATATCTACTTCTAAATAACCTGAAAAGGCTAGCCAACCAGAAAATGGTCCATAATGCAAAAAGAAAAACTTGTTGACAAAAAAGAAAAACATTATATACAAAAATTTGGTGAGCGTCTAGAGAAACATCAAGTATGAAAAAAGAATTTGTTAAAACACACGATCCATATTCTCAGGTATATTTCTAACAGATGAATGTTAAAGAATAATAAGAGGCCAAGGCCATAATTGTGACCGTTCAGTTCTAAAAATGATGCAGTTTAATTAGTTGGCAAAAAAACCACCATAAAGATTTACAGAAAGAACACATGCTCACCACCGTCGGAGAGTAAAAATATCTGATAGAAAGAACGATCACCACTTACACTTGCTCAGGAAAAAAATGAAATGTAGAAACAGAAAGGGATGGATCAAACTGATGAATTTGTTAAATAATATACAGTTAGAAATTCTGAAATCTTAATAAACCCATAACATGTGTTAGAGAAGATGCCATATCTTGCAATGTGAATTTTAAGCAGTTGAATTAGTAAGAAAAGAACTTCACCTTTAGTGCGACGTAACATTATAGTCTTCAAAATCAATTGAAGTCTTTCATAGCCTTTTGATGGATTACGACTAATTGGATTCTTTATCATGGAACAAAAAGATTTGTAAGCATCTAATGGATCATAACGGAGAAATCTGAAATAGCTATAAAGGTCATCAACTGCATTCTGTATAGGAGTACCAGACAAGCACCACCTTCTCTTAGCTTGCAGACCCCAACATGCCCTTGCAACTTGAGTCCTATGATTTTTGATGCTTTGGGCTTCATCCAGAATTACCCTAAACCAACTAACTCTTGCAAGAGGTCGAGCAGCTGATTCAACATTCCCATCTTTCACATTCTTTCGCGAGGCATTCAAAGTCTCCTTTCCTTTCTTATCAACCATACTTTCCATGTGACCATCATAATTTCCTCTCCCATCATCTTTATCAGCAAGTGGCTGCTTAGGAACTTCCATGCTTACAATAGAATATGTAGTAAGAACAACATCATATTTTGCAAGTTCGTGGGCGTCTTTCGTTCTATTACTTCCGTGATAAACCAAAACTGACAAATTAGCGCTGCATGCAACTTTAGTTTTCAATTCCTCAGCCCATTGCCGGAGAACACTTGTAGGGGAAACAACTAATGTTCCTGCTGCAGGGCTACTCTTTACGGGCATAATCTCCTGATCCCCCCTTCTCTTCGATACACTGGCCATTGAGGAACTGCAAACCCGAAGCTGCTTTGCTTCATTAATCTTAGAAATGTCATCTTCCACATCATCATCAAGGTTTAGAGGTTCAATTTTATCGTGATTTCCTGCAGAAGGAAATGGTTGAGGAGATGGAGATCTCTCCATCAGGATTAGCGCAATTGTAGATACTGTTTTACCAAGTCCCTGGAACAAAGACATGCATGAGATTATCAACCATTGTTGAAGATATTTGCATCTATAAAATAAGATATTATCAGGTAATGGACTGCATAAACCTGATCATCAGCAAGTATGCCACCACAACAATGTGAAGTTTCCTTTTGTACCATCCAATGTAAAGCTATACGCTGTAAAACAAGATATTTTCCTTTTAGTTCAGCAATAATAAAAATATTTATCGAATATACCAAATGAGATGTATTAGATAAATGAGCTTAAAAAAAGGGACCATTAAGTTGAACCTGATGTCTCAGCAAAGAAACTGCCAACACCCCCTCAGGTGGACAAGCCTCAAACTTAGGCTGAGAAAGATCCTGCACCTGCACATAGCTAACATCAATTATGACATATATAAAGTAAGAAATAGTATAACAGCTATATGTTATTCAATGAGCACAACTACATCAAAAATACATAGGGCCATATACAATATAGCATATGGAGCTAAACTACATATTCCCTCCAACTAGTGCATCTATTGATCCATGTACATCTTGTTCTACCATATTGGAAGAGCAACTTAAGAAAAAGGTAGCACTGACAAGAGGCCTGGATGGCACAATAGTTTATCTTTAAAGAAAATAATTATTTTTAGCTCTCTCTAGAACTGAAGATACAGTAGAGACCAAATCTTGCAAAGATGGGGAAAAAAAAGAAGAAGAATTGAAAATACAAAGAGACTGCAGTTCCAGCATTTAGAAGGAAAAAGTGGAGGCAGGGAATACCAAAATACTGCATGCTTATTGGTGAAATTAAATAGGCAAAACATATGCTATGAAAACAAATCTCACTCCATATCATACTTAGCGTGACAGTGCCATAACTTTATTGACACGATTTTATGACTCAGGTGCAGAACAGCCTGAGTTACAGACTGTCAAAAGGCACATGAAAATAGATGGAATAAAACCACCACAGCAAGGGCTCATATAAGTAGTAGTTACTTTTAAATAAATATAACATATATGGAATGTGATTCAATTGTCATAAATAAAGTTATGGTAAATAATTTGTTAATGGACTGATCTTATCAGAGAAAATCAGAGAGGGATCGTCCGGTCAAAAGAGCATTATGTCTTCTGTATTAACAAAATAAAATTGCAAGAATCTAAGTTGGCAAAAAAAATAAATTTGAAGTAAATTGGCAACATTATTAATATATATGAGTATATAATCGATTCACAACCAATAACCTGGGTTCCAATAATATTCCAATGTGCTCACCATAGCTTGTGTCTCACTAGACTGAGGAACAAAGCATAGCATAGCCCGCACACATAAGAAAACAAGCGAAAAAAGTTGAATGCACATTTAGTGTCTTAGAGCATTCTGTGAAATGCATGTCAATTAACCTTCAGAACTGCATCTTTTCTCTGTGCCAACCAACATTAAATGAATTTTTAATAATGATAGGATAAACTAGGATCATGAGAGATGCGCCTATAAGAGATATTGAAAGCAATAAGCCCTTGTCTCACGTTGGAAGTTATCAGTTAGGGAAACAGTGATATATGTATATATATAAATATCAAATTAATTATCAATTAAGAAATCACTAACCTGCAGAGCTAGCTGGATATTCGATCTTTCATCCTTTTGCCTCATTCCCCCAAACCTAGGCAAATATGTCTCTGTAAATCCAGATTGATCTACTACTGTAGGATTACTTGTATAAAATGGGTGTGGTGGTGGTGGGTAGGTAGAGTTTCTAATATCATCAAGTATGCGTGTGTCAGCATCATCATCCACACTTACATATCTAAGACCATCATTATCATGATGCTTAAGACTACTCATGTAGGTCGTGGCACCGCCATTGTCATAGTGCTTAAGGCTATTCTGGTGGTAATGAGATATTTGTGCCTGATCATCTCTTCCTATCATCGATGATATATTTTGCTTCTTATTCGGCCAGTTAGTCAAAGAATCAGAGAATAAATTTTCTGACTCATTCATCACAAATAATTCAGTATCACTAGAGGTAGAATTTCTACTTGGAGGGTCTCTCTTGCGGCTGCCATAAGAAGAAGAATCTATACTAGATTCACTCTCAAAACTAAGATCATCAGAATTGTTCTGCCCAGCACAGGCATCTAGCAGTGGTCGAACAGTATCTGACATAAGGAAGTCTTGCAGTAAGGATCCAGATTCCACTGTCATGTCCAACTCCACTTCACTGCCTCTGGATAAACTCTGAGATAGATGTAATTGATCCTCATTTTCATGCTTAACTATATCTTCCTTCTGATGTGAAAAAACTGGATGAGATAATTGGCCGTGCAATGTGTTCCTAGTACCATCAGTATGTGAATCTCTGCGAGCATAGCTGCTTCCACAAGCATTATACATGATGCCTGATGCCTCAGTAGCATTCAAGGTGGACTTGGAATCATACAAATTTTGGCAATTTAAACTAGGATCAGTATATGAATAAGGATCGTGAAATAGAGAAACTCGCTGAATGGATCTTCTTTCATTATTTCTCTCAGCGTCTGTTAGACCAGACAAATCAGCTATCATAGTGTGTGAATCTGTAAGCATGAAATAAAAATACTATTAGAGATAATTGTTTCTAGCATTAGCACAGTTACACTTAAAACACCAGTTAAGTTTGCAATGGGTGAATAGCAACATACCGTCTGCACAATGTTCATAATCATGGCTTCTAGTCTGCTCGAAGACCTTTTGGCCACTGTCCGAGAACAAATCATGACTGGATTCTACATAATGTGACATAATAAGGTTGGTTTTGTCAACATTATTAAAAGTATAGCTCGGTGCATGTTGCAGCTGCTGGTTGTTGAGGTCTCTGACCATCAGACTATTGCCGGAGCTCCCAACTAAATTCTTCCTTATACTAAAATCATATTCTTGGTTTGAAGGTGAAAACCAACTTGAAGGACAATCAAGTGCGTGCTTAGATTCAGCATGCTCTGAGGCATGTCTTATATCATCACTCCTAGGAAAAATACAGTTATAATTTTCTTTTGAACCCAAGGAAAATCCTACATTAACCTCTTTTTGGCAGTCTAAGGCACCAATTCTATCTGACGAACTCAATTGAGAACCAACTCTCCCACTGCATTCCTTATATTCTGTTGAACCTATCCACAATGACACAATAGTATGAAGAAAGAAAGAAAGGAAGGAAAAAAACAGTCTGGTACACGAAGCTCCCGCCAATGCGGGGTTCCGGGAAAGGGTCTATTGTACGCACTCTTACCCTGCTTTATAAGAGGCTATTTCCGAGACTCGACGGCAGCAACTTTACCGTTGCGCCAAGGCTTCCCTTCAGTATGAAGAAAGAAAAGTAAATAATATTCATGCATGGAGTATATCATATAACTAAACACGTACAATTATAAAAAGATCCAAATTGACCAATACACTAATAAGCCATACCAAAAATATAAGGTTTAGCAGAAAATTCAGCATCTACGGGGTATCCATGTAAGTTGCCTTGGTGTAAACCTTCGTATGTAATCTGCATATCACATCTCCAGTGAATTAGCATTCATCAATATTAAAAAGAATAATAACCATCACATAGGATAGCATCGTGCAAGTAGAGTTTTCAACTATTTTAAACTCAGGAAAAGCTCAACACTATTCCAATCATGTGTTACCACAAGGTCTAATTTTATATAAATAAATACACCTATGGTAACTAAGGTCTATAACTGAGATTTTAAGATGGCTATAGAACTTTACACTTATTGCAGTTTGGCTCAGTTGATCATGGCCAATCCAAGTCCAATTAGTTCCATGGAGGTTGCATGTAGCATTAACATAAAAGAGGTATGATAAGAATCAAATTCTGATCGCTTTGACACATTCTTTCAGCTACTTAAAGTTTGAGATTGCTCATAATATTTATCCAATACTACAATCATGGAAACTGGTGATCATTTAGGATATCAAATTTGTAAAATTATAATGTCTAGTATTGTACAAGTAAATATACCTATCGGTAAAGGCAACAAACTGATGTCTCAAGATGGCTACAGAATTTCGCACTTATTGCAGTTTGGTTCAGTTGATCTTGAGTTTAATCCAAGTTCAATTAGTTCTGTCTAGGTAGAATCTAACATCAAAATTACAAAACTGTAGACAAGATAAATTATGTTTGCTTTAGCACATTCTTCAGCAAATTAAAGTTTGAGATATTTCAGAATATTCATCCAATATTGGACAACCATGGCATCTGTTAATCATTTGTCAAAAGGGCATCAAACTTAAAATTTGCTAATGTCTGGTAGGGTATAAATAATGTTATGTAAGATTTCTTAGCAAAATGAATCATATCAAATGTAGCTTAAACACAAACAACATACTGCATATAGATAGCATAGCACCATTACCAAGTAGGATATCAATAGATTTGTAGCAAAGTGTATAAAGAAAGGATATGTTGAATTGTTAATAATTTAAAATTATTCAAGAGATTTTTCTTTTCAATCTATTCTGTTTTTTTCTATGTTTTGTTCTTGTTATGCTGGAGCAATTTTTTTCCATTCCTTGTCGACTACTGTACCTTCATGCTTCTCTTCTAATGAGTTGTGTTTTTTGTAGACTTATTAAGTATCTTTTAAAAAACAGCAACTAAAAAATTTCATAAAATACTATTTTAAATCCAAACCATTCAAAAAGATATAAGACTAATCTGCAAACTAACACCTGTTCCCTTGTGATCCCACAATCAAGACTTTCCTATTGATTTTAATTCGCTCAAATGAAATAAATGATATAATTCCCTTGTGATCCCACAATCAAGACTTTCCTATTGATTTTAATTCGCTCAAATGAAATAAATGATATAAAAGCTAATGCTTCTTCTGCAAAAGAGTAAATCTTGTACATCTACAGCAAGATAATTTGCCAAAGAGGATAGATACTATTGTACACTTGTGGAGGCGACAAATAGAATAAATAAGAGAGAAGCGGAGAAGAATGGAAAACATTTGCTATTCGTCATAGTATAATATAAAGCTGAAACATCAAAAAGAGTAAAAGATGAAGAAAAATCATTAAGATATCTCAACAGAAAGGAAATTAATATTGTGATGCGTTCTAAGATTGTGTTATCCTATATACAAAAATATGATATGGCAAAGACGAACATTACAATGGATTAATATTGTACTGAATTATGATCCAACTTAATCCTCAAAGTAATCCAAGCAAATTGAGTCATCAAGGATGTATTATAATCCATGCAAACATTTGTTGCTAGGCCTCGGTCCATACCCAATTGTTCAAGATTCTTGACAGCACCACGATATTCTTGATCAAGATGCACTGGTGGTTAGTTAGCCAAGAATGTTTGTTTCACATGTGTTTGCGAGCACCATCCAAGCTTGTCAAGTGCTCGAATTCACTGCTCAACAACTTCAAAGTCAACCTCCTAATGTAACTTTCCAATAGCTAGCCTTTGCATGTCATGACTAGATCTCTCGACTATTCAAACTAAAATCCGTCCTACCAAACAATTTCTTAGCTACTGACAACTACAATGCCTACTCAAAATCCATTTGTTAACCACTATAATCACACCTCTTGCTCTTACCAACTAGGCAACTACAGATATATTTTCTCCTCATTGATCTTGTCTCTATATCTCCTATTTGTCCATTTGCTACGATATCAAATTTAAGATTTTGTGTATAGTCTCCTATATAAAACTATTAACCACAACCCCACCTCTCATCTCCTCTGTTTTCTCCTTTCCAGCCATCATGCAATATCTCTGTTCTTTTGTGCATACCAAGGTGGATATACCATGATTCGAAAATTAAGATCAATGGTTGAATATAACATCAAAAGAGTAATTAAAATTGTTATATGTAATTTAAAATTCCAGCTTTAAATCATTTGTAAAGTGAATGCTGTTCAATCATTGAGCTCTATTGTATCCATCAAGTTCCATTTCTAAATATGTTGATTTGGCATTTATATTATGTGATTTTGATATTTCAGAGATGCATGAATATCTTTGCTTTATCAAGCTTGATTTAAATTTGATTTTTTTTAATATTCTCATTTATTGTAATTTTCATTTTTAAATTTAGTGGAGATATCATTTTCTCTAAAATAATAATTTTGTAATTATTTCTTTGCATCTGTATTTATATGTTGAGCATAGTTGCAACAAAAGAAGGGGCATAGTTGCAACAAAAGAAGGAAATTCTAGAATTGGACTTTTCCAATTATAGGTAGGAAGTCCTCCAACCTTGCATAAAAGCTAAGCATCATGCAATTAGGATGCAAGGCGATTTTAAAGAATCACTAGGAAGAACAAAATTGAGTGATTTATGGTGATTTTGTAGAGATATCTTCTTTTAGCAATATTTTACTCAATCTTAAGTTGTTTTAGTAGAAAAAAACTAACAAAAATGTCCATTTTAAACCCAAAAAAAAACCTACCTCATTCCCTAAGCCTTGAACACTGTTTGCAACTCAAGGTGAAGTTATGAAGCCAAACCTAGAATGATAACAATAAATTTAATAAGAAGTTAAAACGAGAGCAATTTTAGGCAGAAGGGGGAAATTCAGTATATCCTCTCCTAAAACAGTCATCTATTAACTTCACAACAAATCAAATAAAAGTAACAATAAATACTCTATTTTCCTAGACAAAAAAAAAAGCAAAGGTTATTTCAAGTAGCTAGTATACTCTTCCATACATGATACCTTCCTGACCGAAGCCTAAAAGAACAACAACACGGTCGCCAACACAGTCATGATCGAAAAAAAAAAAAAAAACACAGTCATGATCGATGCATGCAATTTTAAAAAACTAACATGAGGTTTGAAATTCCAAAAAATAACTTGTCCGGAAAGAGCCTTATTGCTTCAATACATTTGTGCCCTAAGAACCCCAATCAACAACGACAACATCTTCAACTCAACACAAACTAGACACAGTCTATGACTGCGCCGAAGATTGAAATTTCAAAATCACGCAATAAAAAGGACCATAATTGAAACCCTAATATAAGGGAAATTTGCCTGGGACTGTTCGTCGGACGGAGGAGGCTGCGCCGGCTCCTCGTCGAGGATGGCGTACAGGTCCTCCACGCTGATGGCGAGGTTTTCGTCGAACAAGCGGTCGCTTCCATCCTCTAGAATCTCCCACGAATCCCCCTGCGGGTGGTTCTCCATCGAAAGGAGGAAGCCAAAACCCTAATTGCCGCCCGCCGCAATAACTCGTAGTTGTCGCCACCGATTCAACACTCTCCCCCTCCCCCCACGAGATTCCACCAAAACGAGAGAAGGATGGCGAAGAAGAAGAAACGCCAGCGATGGCGGCGGCGCGAGGAGGGAGAGGAAGCGGAGGAGAGCAATCGAGGCCGATGCGGTGGCCGCGGCGGAGACGAATAAAGAATTAAGAATCCTTTTAAATCGACTAATTAATTACGTTCAAACTTGAGCCTATTGATCAAGCCTTTTTCTTTAGTTGAGTGGACTTTTTTAATAAAGTCCTTTGTAGGGTGCCTAGTTTATTAATGGATTAATTTAGGGGTTGCCCCTTATTTTTATCCTTAAATTGAAATTAAGGGTACAAATATATTTAAAATTATCAAATTCAAATTAAATTTGAGCATATTTAATATTTTTTTAAATCGAATTTGAATCTTAATAATTTATTTAAATATTTAACAATCACTCGTGCAATCAAATTTGAGTTATTTTTATATGATTTAAATATACTCTTACATCTAAATAATTTGAATCGGATTTGAATTTAAGTTATTTTAAATTATATTTTGATTATGATTGAATTAAGATTTGAATAATTTAAATTGAACTCAAGTTTAAATTTTATTTTAAATAGATTTGAATCAAAATTATTTATATTTTTAAACTTTACTCTTTACTCGAATTCAAATATTATATATTTTTATAAACTTCAACTCAAATATTAATATTTTATATTACTATGCTCGTACTCTTAAACTGGACTTCCAAAATCAATTTACGATTTGCCTCGAAATAATATTTTAATTTAGAAAAAATCACAGGAGGTGTTCCAATTTCATCGTTCACTCACTGATTCGTGGGTAGCGCATACGATGGTTAAGACATAGAAAATTACTATATAAGATCTAGAGATTAAAACTCGATTCGTCCGAGTATATACATCCCTCGTGTCTTGACCATTTGCACTAATGACTAGTAGTCACTCATGATTTACCTCATCCGTGTTTGCCTAGAGATAGATTGACAGAAATACTGGGATAAATAAATCGTCTTTTACCACGTCAGTCGTGAGTAGCTGGTGATTTAATTATTGTCATAGTCTATCCTTTCAAGACCATTCAAAGTCATGAAAGGCCTGTGCGCCCTCTTAAGTGGTTAGTTTAATATCATGTTTTAGAATTTAAGTTAGATTAATTCCATGTAGATGTATATTTATTTGGTCATTTTCTTGATTAATTAGTTTAAAATTTTTAAAGTTAATATTTTTATTATTTAAATTTAATTTTAATTTATCTAAATCAATAGAATTTGAATTTTTCTTAAATTGATTTGGTTAATATTTTATTTAACCCAGCCAAGGTTAATGTTGATCAGATCAAAATCTTAATTGACTTGTCAAAATTTAAATTATTGTTCAATTCTAAATTCTTAATTAAAAATGAAATTTTCAAATTTAATTTAACATGCAAACCTAAATTATTGCAACAAATAATTATTTTATCATACATGTCGTTTAAATTATTAGTGATAAGGTTACTTTGGAATGTAGAATTAACTGGAATGCAACCCTTAATTTTGTAGGCTTCTCTATTGGGTTGAACTTGAGTATGAATTAATTTTTGCCTTGTTCCTCCAGTTTTAATGGCTTCTCGTCGAGTTTGGTTAACCGGATCCAAAGCTCATAGGCATTGACCTTTTTCTATCATGTATGTAATTTTATTAGGTAATAATTTTATCAAAAAGCGTACTTGAAAATATCAGGCCCACATTGAGCTTGATATGATAAGATATCAGGCCCAACGTGGACTTGATATTTTTATCAGGTCCACATTGGGCT
>JBBPFQ010672081.1:0-15504 GCA_037974815.1 Kaempferia elegans | reverse complement strand
GAGTAAGGATCATTGAACACGCTAGTTCCAGAAGAGCAAGATATATCTTGTTCACGTTCTAACTTAGCAGCCCTCAATTCCAGATATTTTTGTCTAGCAATAGATTCTCCACTCAGTTGTTGCATGGTATCACTCCACTTGTCCATACAAGCCTCATATTTTTCAATTTTTGAAAGTTTAGGATCTTTATGTCGGCGACTATTGGATGATTCTACACTACGACGTCGCCGATTACTAGGTTCCCCTCCAGCATCCTCATTCTCATCATCATCGACTTCAACATATGAGTTAACACCTCTATTAATGAATGCTTCTTCAAGCTCTCTCTCTTCATCAGATGTGGGTGGTAATTGAGTAGAAGCCCTGTGCATATCACCTGTTGCAGTTGTCCCACCGAAAACTTCACTAAGAATGTGGAAATGATCACAACCTTCCTTTCGTATTGCCTTGTACTCCTTTTTATTTTTCTGTACCATTGATTAGGAAAACATTTTATGATACACAAACATACAATAAAAATATATATATTTGAATGGATAAAAATATTTACCATATAAAATTCTGCCCACACTTCCTCTGGAGCATTCACTTTACCGGTGTCGGGATCCATTGTCACACCAGTATGAGCAAGTAATGCAGCAAAAAGTCGTTGCCTGGTGCGTAGACGATTCCATTTACCTTTGAGCCTATCTATACCATAATTCATCTTCGTAACTAGATATAATTCTTTGTTGATCTCCTCCCAAACCTTATTACTAAAGGTAGATGTTTGTAACTTATTTTGCTTCGCTTTTTCATAAATGATCTCGACAAACAAGGCAACATTACCCTTTGACCACTCATATTTCTCCACGTCGATACTGGGATTATGCCCTCCCATAATGCCTTCTATAAAAAATCACCTTTGTATTTAAGGTCGCGTATAGAAATCAAGAACAACAAGAAAAACAAAATTAAGGGAAAATGGAAAAGAATCCAGATTTATTTCAAAACAACACATGCAAATAGTATGATTCAACTCTGATCTTCATGTGGAAACTCAAAATAATTCATGTGGAAAGAAGATCCAATGAGTTTACACCACAGATGATGATCATCAACGGAAATTATTAAATTGTTTGAGCTAAATGAACAAGATGCTAATTGGTTGAAAATCTACCATCGAACAAAGAGAAAAAATATGGCTTTGATGCTTACACAATTTGAAATAAATTGAGCATAGGTGGGTGTAGATAAATACCTGTGGTAGACGTTGGCAGCCAAGGAAGCAATCTCGACAAAGCTGGCAATCGAGGAGGCGATCGGAGTGAAAATCTAGCATGGAACAATGCTTACACAATTTGAAATAAATCAAACATAGGTGGATGTAGATAAATACCTAGACGTTGGCAGTCGAGGAGGAGATCTCGACGAAGCTGGCAGTCGAGGTGGCGATATCGACGAAACTGGAAGTCAAGGAGGAGATCTCGATGAAGCTCGCAGTTGAGGTGGCGAAATCGACGAAGCTGGCAGTCGAGGAGGAGATTTTGACGAAGTTGCCAACAATCGCATGGGCGAGCACAACAGATGGGGAGGCTGGACCGGCAACGAACTAGCGCAATGCGTGAGCAATGGTGGAGGAGCGACGACACGACTCTGGAGCGGCGGCAGAAATATGAGAGGAGAAGGGTGGAGGAGCGGCGGGTCGGCAGCAGAAATAGGAGAGGAGAAGGGTGGAGGAGTGGCAGGTCGGCAGCAGAAATAGGAGAGGAGAAGGGTGGAGGAGCGGCGCGACCTGGTTAGGGAGGAAAGGAGAGGCGGAAATAGGAGAGGTAGCGACAGAAAGGGAGATTTACGAGGAGGACCGCATTTTTCGTTTCTTCACCGCGTTTTTCGTTTTTTGACCGTGTTTTCTATTTTTATCAGAAAACGACTTTTTGACGTTTTCTATATTTTTAGAAAATAACATCTCATTTTCAGAAAATAAATACAAAAAATGTAAACCAAACGTATTTTTCATATTTTCAGAAAATAAAAATGGAAAAATACCAAACCAAACGCCCCCTAAATGAATCCAATCAAGTTCATGTTAGTAGCTTGTAAAATTTCAGTTTAGTAGTTTGCTTGAGTTATATCAGTGATAAGTTTGATTAAGCATGATTTTTTAATTATTATTTCTTTTGGTTGTCATAATTTTGTTGTGAAATGTAAATATATTGCTAAGCTTCATGTCTCTCTGATTTTGCTTTACCTTGCATTGTGCTATCAAGCATCGTGAGATACCTCACAACATTGTATTACCTCATTCTTTTCAATGTTTCCATTTGGCATTTTAACATAAAGGATCTATTACCTAATAAATTCTTCTCTTATAGATAAAGATGCATTTTGCCACCTTTACCTCTCTCATGACTTTGATTTTATATGGTTTGTGAATTTGATGATTAGGCAAAATACAACCAAGAATCAGTTATCCTCAGTGATGTCGCCTGCAGGCAATTCACTCTTAGACAAGACATGTAATTTAATAAAGAATTTTCCAGAATATTTGGAAGTTGTTGTTAGTGTTGCAAGGAAAACTGATGCTCGTCATTGGGGTGATTTATTCTCTGCTGCTGGAAGGTCAACTGAGTATGTTCACTTATTATCTGTAGATCTCTTTTCATTGTTAAATGTACTAATAATAGCTTATTTTGGTTATTTTATGTATAAGCCATTGAGCATCTCTGCTGTATAACTTTCTGATTTTGTTTCACTCTTTTATCCATATAAATTATCTATTTATCTAATATCTAGCTTGTTTGAGTTTGGTTTTCGGCTTATTATTCGAATCGGGAACAGACATATAGCTTGTTGACAGTGAGCATCGACTTTAGGCGCGACGATGACTTGTTGTCATTATAAGAAAGTAAGGTGATATATGGTGATTAATCATGCCCAGAACAGTGATTGAAATCTTTAGTTTGCACTCCTAATTACAATGGCATTCACTCTTTCATTACTATTAGATCCTATAATTGTGCAGATTGACATTTAACACCAAAATAACATTTGAACCAATTAAGTTTGCTAGCAAGTAAGTTTGATTACTCAGGTACTGCAAGGCAACTTCTGTTCTATTCAGCTGACAAGCCATATTTGAAAATTATCTAGTAAATTTTTATTCCTCATCACAAGCAACTGCAGAGCCTCAAGGTTTTTGGTTTCTGAGTGGATGTTGTCATTCAAAGAATTTATACTTGGCTAAAGACGCAATCCCGACTGATTATTCTTTTTTGATTAGCATGAACATGTAAATGCCAGATTTCACCACTTTTGTTTTGCAATCCTATTCCACCCCGCAATGATTTGGTTTCTTCCACTAAGGTTATTTGAAGATTGCTTCCAGCGAAGATGGTATAGGACAGCTGCTTGCTATATACTGGTACTAAATCAACAATATGATTCATCTGTGTTTTTAACAAATGTGTCATTTACATGTTTCAATTTCATTATCTTCTTTTGCTTGTTATTCTATTGAGTTGATGAACTATGTGACTACTGGTTCATTATCTCAACAATTCCTGCTCTAGTTTCATACACCCATTGAGACTTTTTTACTAGTTGTAGCTTTTGTTGTAAGTGGGTAATCAAACATACAATGTTTAGGAATATATAGTGTTTAGATCTTATCTGTAATTAAAAGAAAACCCCCTATTAAGTTAAGCCAATCCATGTGTTGGTCTTGATTAATTTAGTCTACAAGGTTCTCAATTGCATTCAATTCTAGATGACTGGCCGAAACAAAACCCTTTCAGTGTATGGCCAATGTAACATGTGGCAGTTGCCCACTGATCAAGAAAAGGGGAGAAAGATAAACAATGAGAGATGGGAAAAGAAAAGAGGATTAGGACTCAGGGGGAAGAAGATAAAGAAGACTACTCTGAAATGGTAAATGACATAGAAGAGCCTAGGTTTTCCATCTGCAACCATGAACTTTAGGTTCATTGTTTGGTGAGGAAGTATGTTTAACGACCCTTTCCACTTGCTGAGTCCACATGCCAAACCTTCCTCACTGAGATAGCAACAAATGCCCTTTGACATAGTTTTGATCATGTTTCGATTATATTTGAGTGCTGGCACATGAGGGCAACAGTTTGCCTCATTTATAACAGCTAGATGAAACAAAATTAAAACATGGTCTACTCTCCCAACTTACAAGTGAGGAAAAGGTCTGAAGACTTGAGTCTGATGTTCGATTTGGTGCTTGGCTCGAGAAATTAGTGATTCCTAGCTTCCTATGGAATTTCCTAAATTTCCTATGGGTTTATGAGTACTGGAGCCAATTGGCTTACTGTGTTAGTATGAGATGGTTTTGTTCAACACCATGGAAGAGAAAGAAGATGAAGAATAACAAGATGATCTTGCCTCAATAGAGCCTTAGCCAAGGACCTAAAATGCTCCTGTTTGACTTGGTGCACATTGTGACTGAGTTCTTTGTATCGGCGTGTAAAACCAATGTGTAATCTGTTTCAGGCAGAATGATCTGAGAATTCATTCCTTTTATTGAGAACATGAAAAGATGGATAGCCATCCTTTCCTGATAGAGTAAGCTTTTGGAAGAAGTGGTTACCTAGTCTAATTTAAAGCATGTATATGAAATAACTCTAGCATTAGAAAAAGATATGATACAGTGAAGCGTCACTTTTTAAAATTTTATTGGCAATGTTCATCATGGTTGATGTTATATGAATTTATTTTTCATTTGCAATTTTTCCTATCGCCCGTTTATTTTTTTTACATATTTTCTAGGTTATTGCTAAATTAGAAGGTCCTGCTGTGAGCCAGTACTGTGCCCTTCGCCTACTTCAAGTAAGACAATCTACATCTAAGAATTTCATATCTTACCTGCAAGCAAATTTGAATCTCTGGGTGCGCTTGTAATAATGCAGGCAACACTTGATGAATCTTTATATGAACTTGCTGGTGAACTGGTATGTTTTTGTAACATATGCCCTTTTCAGTGGCAGTGCTGATATACTTTAGCTTTTACAAAAGTACTTACACAAGGTGATAACTCAGGTGCGGTTCTTACTTAGATCTGGAAGGGAATATGAAAATTCTACAACAGAGTCTGACAAGCTCTCTCCTAAACTTCTGGGCTATTTTCTTTTCCGCTCTACATCCCGCAGACAATCATCTGATTCAAGAAGGTATCTAACACTTTGTTTTGCATCTTAAATTGGAACAATTTCCAAAAGGTTTTATCCCTTCTTGTTTGTTTGAACAGTAATTCACTCAAAAACCTTAGCCCACATATTGCATCTGTCAAGAATATTTTAGAGAGCCACGCTACTCATTTGATGTCTGGAAAAGAACTTTCAAAGCTTGTAGCATTTGTTAAGGGTACACAATTTGATCTTGTGGTTAGTTTCTTTTTTTCCTCAGCACCTCTTCAATTCCCACTTTGTTTTCATGAATCATTATATAGCTTGACTTACGTGGATGTCCAACTTCAGGAATATCTTCAGCAAGAAAGGCAAGGCAGTGCTCGGTTGGAGAATTTTGCATCAGGACTTGAACTGATTGGGCAAAAGGTATTGGTTTTGACAGATATAGTGTATTTGGTTTTGCTGAAGGTTGTAATTTTTTTTTTCAAATTTATTTGTGAATCTAGATTATCTTTAGGGTTATTATGCCAAAGGAAGAGCACACCTGGATATACTTTCAGGCTTTTGTTCCGTAATGGATACCTTTCATCCTTTCAGTAATAGGTCAATTTTCTTGTTCTTATTTCATGTTTTATGCTGTTGTGACTGCTTTGCTGTGCTAACTTTCTAACATTTATTACCAAAATTCAAAAATAAAAGAGATGAGACAGCAGCTTAGAATATAGACTAACCAAGAAAAATTTAGAAATTGAGTGATTCACTTACAGATGAGACAATTTAACAGAAGATTGGCATAAAGATCATCAGCAGTAGCCCTCAAAGACTTAGTTGTAGTTCTAGCATTCGTGCGAAATAGCAGATTGTTTGATGTTGTTTTGGATGTACTCAGGGGACAATATGTATGCTAATTTTAATGACTCGAACTCTGTTACATTTTGGTTTATGGTCAATTTATTCCCATGTACTTCCATAACCTTTCAACTTTCTGATTTGCTTAGATGTGAATATGACTATTGGCTGTTAATCAAAGAACTACAGTTGTAATTATCCAACTGCTAGAATACGCTCTACCTTATGGTAGCATGTTTTCTGTCCACAGCTTCAAATGGATACCCTCCAGAGCCGACTGGATGCTGAATTCCTTTTGGCACATATGTGCTCTGTCAAACTTAAGGAGTGGATTGTGGTTCTTGCTACTCTACTGAGGCGCACAGAGGTATTTCAATATTTTCATATCATACATCTATGTACTTAATCTTTCCCAGAAGACACGTATGATGTGACTAAAATACTAAGGAGCAATTACTCTTGTAAATTTTCCTCTTCTTACAATAGTAGTTCCTACATACATTAACATTTTAACGGATTCATTTGTTTCTGAAGCATCTTTATCTGTCTATAAAATATGAAGTATGTCGCAAAGGAATTGGATTACATGAGTTTTGTTGTAAAGGAATTGGATTTACTGTCAAATCAAATTATTGGAGGCTGATAGAAAGCTGGCTGACAATTTTAATCAATATTTATTTTTTGGGGATCAAAAAATTCTCCCTATGCTTTCCCTCGTGTCACTCTTCTTTTTTCTCCTCCATTTTCTCGTATACTTTTCTCTTGTGAATTTGGAGTCTTTGAATCTCTCCTTTTCTTGGAGCTTTTTTACAACTAGTGGTGATTGATGATTGATGTTTAATGTTTAATTCATAGTTCATGTATTGCAGTTTTAAGCCCACGCTTTTCACAATCTGTAATATAATTTTGTTTCGTGCAGGTACTTGTTGATCTTTTCCGCTATGACTTACGCTTGTGGAACGCTTACAAACGGACTCTTCAGGTTCGAAACCATTCTCTGTTATGCATCATTTGAATCAAGAACTCCCCTGACATGTTCATTGAATTCCAGTCACATGCCCCATTCCATGGCTACCTTGATCTCCTTGAGGCGTTGGCGGAGCAACTTGCTTCAATACCAGATTTGCAACTGTAGGATCGTCTTGCTGTGGTGTCTGATCCCTGACTGTAATTGTAATCCTCACCCTCGCTACTCAAATTTGCACTTAAACTTAATGATCATAAGGATGTTCGACGAAGGCGGTGAATCTCCTCGCGACGACTCTTCAGCAATGGGAAGAAATTTTGTTGCGAATGTAAATAACTCACATCAAAATCATTGGAGTGGATTTTTTTCTCCCAATAAACGATGCTCTAGGGGTTTGTAATTATGATATCTTTATGCAGAATAATTTTAGGTTTGTATTATCTTATTGTTTCCTTGCTATGTATTTCATGAGAGTTTGGGGCATTTCATGTGAATTTAAATGAGTAATTAGAATTTTTTTTGTTCATCTAGTAACATTTTAGATACCATTAACCCTTTTTACTCCCTACAATTTCTACTGAAGTGGTCATCTCGAGACTCTGGAATTTCCTGAACTCATTACTTTTAATTTGCTGTTGTTTACCCTGTTTTAAGAATTTTATATATTAGCAACTCCTTTAATCTTAAAATAAATTTAAATACCGTAAATTTATAGCTCGACTCTCTTCATGGCCGTTGGCCGAGCAGGGACAATTAATGTGGCAAATTAGGCTGTGTAGTGCTAATATTACAATTTAAATTATTTTAATTTATTAAATCACTTATTAAGATAATCCAATTCTATTATGCCACATATGTTCTCATATTTTGAATCGAACCCACTGATAGAAAATTGTAGAAATCATGAAAGAGATTTTGATAATTCTAAAATCTGGAAGAGTTCTTTAAATAAAAATTACGGGGATGAAATGAAATGGGCGTTGCAAAATAAATACTGTTTTTTAAATATTAAAAAAAATGAAAAAAAAACAAAGCCAAAATTAGAGTTCCTCCTAACGAGACACGAGACACGAGACACGAGACACGCTACAACAAATCCTCTCCACTTCCCCGTTCTCCCCCGTCTTCTTCCCTTATTTTGAGGCCACGAGCGGAGGCGGTGGCGGTGGCGGTGGCGGTGGGGCGAGATGCAACCAAGACTCACCAATTCGTCGTCCCCCTTTCCCAACCTCAACCCCGCCCGCATTCTCCCTCCCAATGCGCCTCCCGTCGAATCGGCGGGGGAGGCGGCAGCTAATGGTTCCCCATCCCTGTTCCCCGCTCCCTCTCCCCAGTCGCGAGCCTCCCACCACCGTCGCGCCAGATCCGAACTAGCATTCCACTTCTCCGATGACCTCGGAGGCGGCGATCCGGTACCGGCAGGAAGCGCAGATGAGATAGGCTCGGAGGATGATCTCTTCTGCACCTTCATGAACATCGAGAAGATGGGGTGCAAGCTGGAACCCAGCGGATCCGGGTCGGAGGGCGGCGATTGCGCGGATCCGACTGCTGAGAGCTCTGGCTGCGGTGATGAGAGAAAGGCCGGCGATCCGGTCGGAGTCGCTGCTGCTTCCAAGCCTAAACATCGACATAGTTTCTCGGTGGATGGATCGTCGGCGACGTCGTCAACCTCGACCAAAAGGGAAGGTGTGTTTTCGGAGGGGATTGAAGCGAAAAAGGCAATGTCGGCGGAGCAGCTTGCTGAACTGGCCGTTGTCGATCCTAAGAGGGCAAAAAGGTCCCCATGCTTTTCTGTTTTTGTTATAGAAAATAAGTTTTGACTGCCACCATCTTATGCTCCAATTGTACGTTTTTTTATTGCCTTATTTTCTGCATAGTTATTTAATCTCTGCCGTTCAATAAGCTACTTTCTTAGAATATTATTTCTCCGAGATGAATTAGAGTAGAAAGGAACCATCTGGTAATGTTTCTCTCAAGAAATAAAAACATTGACAGGTTTTAATGGATGATCCTTGAGTTACCTTACATTAAGTAGGGGCTTCTGAGTATTGGTGAAGTTCATGGAGAGTGTTTAAGGCTTCAACTCTAGGTGCTTACTGTACTTGCTAATTATCAGTCAAAATGAACCATGCATTTGAGAAATTGCAAATTTCTAGGTAACAGCGATTCAGAAAGTTGAGATCCTGTCATAATTTTCAGGTGGGTACTTCACATTTTTATTATGATTACAGTTACATCTTGACCCTTTTTTTTATATATTACAAATTGGCTGGGTTTTAGGTTTGATACTTCTAGTGTCTTATTGTTCTAGCAGACTGAATCTAACACTCAGGACTCTTCATCTATCTCATTCAAACTGTCGTACACGAACACTCCAAATTGATACCAGACACCTCTATTGATCATGCGGAAATATTTTCAATAACAGACGTGTCAAATACTTTTATGTACACCTATGTTGCTCATGTGCAAGTAGCATCAAACTTCAACATTTAATATTCTTGGAAGTTACATTCTCAGAATTGCTATGGTTACCCGAATTGTCCTGGCTGATAGTAACTCTTGGTTGATGATTAAAAAATGGTCTCAATGACTCAACCATGAGAGAAGTGATTTAAATTTGAAAAACTTTGGGGCAAATGAGCTCTTTCAATTGATGATCTCTAAATGCTTTTGTACCCGAATAACAAGAAGACTAATGCACTACAACTTTTTTTAACTTTACGGAGTATGGCAATCACTATGAGAAGACAATGAAATAATGATGGAAATAGTTAGATAAATTTCTTCCCCTTAGAAAATACTTATAACTTTGAGCATCAATTTTGTGATTTTTTTTTTTTTTTGAATTCACATAGAGATGATAGATGTAAAAATCCTTTCTATGGATTGATTATGTTGATTGAATTCTTAACAACATGAATTACATTGTATTATTATTGATTTTAATGAGTTTATAAATATTGAACATTTGCTATGTAATAATCCCGCTATATGTCTTTGCATCCTGCATGTCTTCTTGAACCTCTTTGCATTCTATACCTTGATCATCGTGGTATATATCCCTCTTCTATGATCATCGCGCATTACTTATGTTAGCTGCCTTGATTAATGGTGGCACAACTTTTTGAAATTTAGATGCTTTCTGTATCTACTTTCAAAATGTTTGTATGGACGTCTTTTAAGTTGTGTATGAATATTTAGAATTATTCTAATGAGACCATCATCAAATACATGCTGCAGTCATATGACTTACAATATATTTTCAATATGATATTTTTTATTTGAAACTGAAAGACTTATTATGCTTAGCAAACTAGTAGAATTGTTGCTGCATTGTCATGAACTATATGAATTGTGGATAAACAACAATTACATATTTTTTGTACCTTCATTGCTGCATGCAGGTAAAATTAATACATAAAAAAAAAATCTGAGCAACTTAAATTTATCTATGGAAATTTTTTCTACAAGTTCATACTGGAAATTGCATCAATTCACACTCGCATATAAAATGTTTTCCATTCTAAAATTTGCATTATAATGTCTTTGAATGGCTCTATTAAGTTTTTATGATATCCTCAACATTCTTTTTATGCAGGATCCTTGCCAATCGACAGTCTGCAGCTCGCTCCAAAGAAAGAAAAGCTCGCTACATATCAGAACTTGAAAGAAAAGTCCAGACCCTCCAAACTGAGGCAACCACTCTCTCAGCACAGCTCACGCTATTTCAGGTATACCATCGTCGTCATCCTCATCATCAAATCATATTTTTCCTAACTATTGCGGGTTGGTTATTTGAATCTTATCCTCTATATAAAGCTCTATGCAAATCTATATAACAAGTAACAATAACTCCTTATTGGTAAATATGGCTAAGATTTGTGTTCGTAAGGCTTTAGATAACTTTTGACGATATCCGCTTAGGCTATTTTAGGTATGTGCTTTTTGCTTAACAAATTTGTAGTATTCATATTAATGCAACTACTCATTTGGATTATATGATGGTTTTATTTTCTACTGCTTCCAACAACAGTAGGTGACTGGAGCTTCAAATGACTCAAACAATTGTGAACTAACAGTTATTTTCCACATGGATTGTTTGCTCTAGCATAGTTTTCTATGCTTCCAGCATCCCAAGTAATTTTTTTTAGCGCATCTGCACACGTCTCTAATTTTTTAGCTTATGAACTTCAGTGCATAGATTTGATGGAGGATAGGATACATCCTTCAACCCTAGACAGATAGAATTGACATTGCCTATTGATGTTGAGTTTGAGATGTGTATAAGTTACAAAACTGTTTGGTTTTGAGTTTAAAATTCGTCAACATTATCTTGCACAAGTATTTCAACAGAAGTTTTCCAAATGAAGATTTCCAAGAATCACTTTTGTTGAGAATGCTAACGGTATTTGGATTTTAGAAAGATGTGTTGAATCTATAAACAAGAGGATATAAGTCCAAGGAAACCCAATTTCTAATTGTCCATGGACTCTCATCATCATCATCAAGCTTCATGGAGCTGTATTCTCTTCTATGATGTTGCATTTTACTGTGTGAAATCCAAACTGCTAGTTAACTACCTTTCTTATTTATTTATTTATTTATTTTTGGATTGCCCTAGATAGTCAACTACCACATAATGACTGAGGCCTCAGTAAATGTGTTATCTGTCTCAAGTTCCAGGTTGTCTCTTAGGCCCTCGTATGATTGTTTCATTACTGTATGTTGCATATCAACGTGCCTGTGTGATTAGCTAATTTATATAGACTCCCAAATTTCTTGTGAGCTTCGTAAGATTGAGCCTTGAAATACACAGTTGATTCTAGTTATGAATCTGACTGTTCCCTGGTTGATTCTCTTTCCAGAGAGACACAACTGGACTGTCTGCAGAGAATCAAGACCTTAAGCTACAGTTACAAGCTATGGAGCAACAAGCTCATTTACGTGATGGTAAGCATTTTGCTTTATCAATTTTTTGTTCATCATTTTTTCTTTTCATTGACATGGTTAAGTATAGTGGAGTATTCATTCTGTTCAGCATGATTATTCAGTTTCAAACAGTTATCTGCAATCAGAAACCACTCTCTCATAATTTAGTGCAAATGATATTTTAGCTATACGAACAGCTTGAAGATATTTTCAACTAATGTTTAGAATGTTCTGAATCTGGCATGTCGGTGATGTCACAGGAGGAGAGGAAGTAGCTGATGATGGTTTTACTACGTCTCCTCCAAACACTTATCTTGGTGTCAATCACAAACCATAATAAACAACACTCCAAAAATCAAAGTTATGTATTCAGTTTCATGTTGGGAATATTATTTCTAAATATTTGTAAAATGTATGCTAAAACATGCCATCTATCTGTAAGTTATTTATAGGGTTGGTCCTAACTTTGCATCCATTAGACCAATAACTCAATATAGCCACACATCCCAATTTCAAGATCCATCTCTTGTATCCTTCACCAGTGCAGCAAAATAAACTAATCCAATGGTTGGGACTTCAGCGATGATGCACTTGACCTATTTCTTACCAAATTTTCCTAGAGGCCATGTTCAGTGACATCACGCTTAGAGTTTCATAGATTAGATGAACTATGGTGTCTTTTGATGTTTGCCTGATCTGTTTCTCATAGATTTTTCTGGTCCTACTCACCATTGTCAATTTGTCATTGGTATTACCTTTTGCATCGTCCAATTATCTGACCCAAGCGAAGCATGAGAATTTCCTAAACCGATTCTAATCCCTCTTAAATGGAATTTAAAAATATTTAAATTCCCAAAATGCAACAAGTCCATTTAAAACCAACCATACATATAGGATTCATTGTGAACTTCTATCATTCTCATAATCTTCGATTCTTGGAATATATAATTTTTGTAAATATTTTTTCCCCATGTTATTTCATTAGGAGAGTGTGTTTTAGATTTATTGAACAACATGATTACAGTCACTGCGGATCCAATTAAGAAAAAACCATATCTTTTAGTTCACATTTCATCTTTAAAACATGTTTGATGGTGTCCTTGCAGCATTAAACGAGGCACTGAATCACGAACTACACAGATTGAAGGCTGCAACCGGTGAAATATCAAAACCCGATGAAACATATGACATCGGACTGCAGAATCTAGCATACAGCCAGTCATTCTTTGCATTTCCCCAGCAACAGCCAATCCATCACCATCAAACTCTCCAATTTCAGCCCCAGTTCCAGCAGCCACAGACTGGCGTCACAAATCACCAAATTCCTAGTCACCCAGCTAGTCTCCCTGATGCAATGCGGCAAGATCCCCTCGGAAGGCTTCAGGGTCTGGATATCAACAAAGTATCCTCCAATCTTGTGAAGTCAGAGAGTTCTGCAATATCTGTCAGCGAAAGCAGCAGCACCTTCTAACAATCCGACAGGCAAATCATCTGCTCATCTGTTCAGTTCGACTCATTCCCGTGCTTCTTTCTCATATGGTTCTACAGTTTGTATTCTACTAATCTTAAATTATTTGTTGAAGATGTCAGGATTGCATTATTCCTCCTTTTTCATCGCCTACAAGCTTTCTGCTCGAGTTCAGTTTTCACGATGTGTAAGATTCATTTGTATTCTTGTATCGTTGGGGATCGAAGGTCAAATTTTACCCAAGAACAAATTATATATATTTCTTTTGGCGATTATGGAATCCTTGTTTGAGTTGGGCATGTTTGGAATTTGTTTTCTTCCTTGTGTCATTGTGTGTACAACATTTTGTTTAGAATTTGAATTACGAAGCTGTATCAACTCAAGTTCTGTACAATTTATTTGTTTGTGAACATTCTGATAAATATTAATTGTTATTGGATTGGTCCAAAGTAATGCATGTATCATTCATTGTTCATCATGATAGGCGTGCATTACTTTTCTCATGCCGTCACTTAATTTGTCGTTACGGTCAAACCTAAAAGCAAAGTTGTATTAAAGAAAAAACTATGCTTCAGCTAATCAAACGCATACTTATCTCTCTCTCTTAAAAATAATTAAATAATACAAGTGTTATTATATGGCCAAAAATAAAAGGAGTCTCGAATTTTATAAATCATCTAAATCTAAAGAGTGTCTCTTATAATAAAATATCAAAAGGGTACTTCATCAGTGTTTTTTTATTTTAAATACATCAATCGATGTCTTTCGGCTATTAAATCTTAGAATTTAAAATAATAAATTCTTAATTTTAATTCTGAATATTATTGTATTGAAATATTTTTTATCCTCATGAAATTTATTTAAATTTCATCAAAATTATTTTAAAATAAATTATATAAGTTACTAATTAACTATTATAATACTATTAGGGCCTGTTTGATGGGTGGGATAGGATTTTAGTATGGACTAATGGTGTGATAAATAATCTTGGGCTCCCAAGGTATTAGATATTGAGTTATTATGATAACTTGTTATCACTTTAATCGCATATCTTATCCCACCTACCAAACACTCTTTATCCCACCATAAATCTCTGTACCATTAATCATATCCTACCTACCAAACACTACCTCACAATATTATATTAAGTATTGCACATTATAACAACTACGTAATGATGGTAAAAGGTGATTCGCTTATCCCAGCATCTCCATTAGGCCATCCTCGCAAACATAGAAGAGATAAATCACGAATAAATACTAGTCTTAAATAGTTGAATAACACATTGGGGGAGGGCAAGTAACAACAATATATTATTTCTACAAAAGATTATACACTTTCTCTAAGCGCCCCAAATGACTAGTCTCAAGGTCACACGTAGAGAGGTAAATCAGAAAATAAAAAAGACCACCACATGAGAGAGTATTTTTGTCGGCTTTATCAAGAATCAACCCTTGCCTATTCTACAAATTTATCATGTGATAACTAGCTCGATTATACTCTGAGAGCATAGCAACTAGGGGTGTCAATTTAGGTGGATTAGGTCGGGTTTGGATCGGGTTGGAATTTTTTTTTTCAAGTCTCAACACGAACCTAACCCGAATCCAAATTCAACCCAAAACCCCTAAACCCGAACTCGAACCTGACCAACTCGATCAATCCGAACCCAACTAGTATAACTCGAAAATTCGATACAAAAAGTCTTTTTTTAGCTATTTTGCCTATAGTTCTTCACTTTTATTTCAATATTTCATCATTATCGTACTAAGATTGATATTTGTTGCAGGGCCGTCTCAAGGTTCAAGGATGCCCTAGGCCAAAAATAATAATAAAAAAATGTCTTTAATAATTTTTTTAAAAAATAAAATTTCCCTCACCCTTTTTCGACTTGGGACCGACAACGGCGGGTTTAAATTTTTTTAAAAAAAATGTTAATTTTAAAATAGATTTTTATATAAAATTTAGCTTTCTAACTCTTTGAGATGCAAAATTATTAATTAAATTTTTATATTCAAGTTTTGATAATAATTTTTTTTTCAATTGATAAAATTGCTAGATTATTTAATTTTTCTTGAGACATTGTTGAACGTAAATAATATTTTATTAATTTTAATTTTGAAAACCTTTTTTATTATGAACCTACACTAACAGGTATAGTT
>JBBPFQ010671974.1:0-15507 GCA_037974815.1 Kaempferia elegans | reverse complement strand
CTCATCCGAATTCTCATTTCTATAGTTGGTAACTATTATTTAGTTGAATTCTGTACTTAATTATTTACAAGAGAAGTGTAGCATGTTACACTCCTCTATTCTTGTATTCGATTCACTTTTTCAATGTTACTGGAAGAGGATTTTAGTGCATTTTCCAACGAATCGGTCCGGAAGACCGTGACCCTTCGAGTAGGAGTCGTCCAAGACTCCGAACGAAGTAAATCTTCCGTGTGCTTATTTTATTTCTACTGCATTACTCTGTATTGTTTTTCGTGTATGATATTCACCCCTTCTATCATGTTACTCGATCCAACACTCCTCACTTTCCATGATGTATTATCCACTTTCATCACTAAGCTAATTTGCCCTTGCACACTTATAAAGATCATATATATCCGTCACTCTCTCTCTTTACTTTCTTCTTTTCACTCTATCATTTGGGCACCCTGATGATGACTTAAAACATCGATCGAAGGAGTCTCACAGGGATGATATCCAATGAACTCTATGACGCGTGCTATTCTTCACAGAGTTGATCACATCAAAAGAAGAAAATCTGCTTAGCAATCTCATAAACTTCGTTGGTGATTTCAAATTGCATCAACTGATTTTAATTTTTGCTGTTAATTTTTCTGTTGTCTCTGTGACTTGCTTGTTCTGATGTAGATCATGTGGCAAAATGGGTGGTTCATTTCTGATCCACGATGCACACAAATTGACACATAAATAAACTTCTACTTAACCATTGCTTTCTTTCAATGGCTATGGAGACTTCATAGTTCATATGTTTAATTTCTTACTCTTCATGAACATAACTCCGACAACAAAGAACCTACCAGCTGATATGTTTCTCAACACTAGTAAAAAAAAAGTCTCGTCCAAATCTTCTACCCAATAGATATGCTCCATAACTCCATACCATCTCCGTTATGCAAGGCAATGCAATGCATGCAACCTCAGCTCGATCAGCTGCTTGATCATATGTCAATTCATGACTGATGACTCCCACTGCATGCTCGATCGTGTTGAGGCTTCCCCCAACAGTCTTTAAACTCCTTCTGTCTGAGGACCCCTCTGGAGTTGTCCTACTCTTTTTTTTTGGGTACCGACTCACGTCGTGCATCGTATTTGGTCAATTAGCTCTCCTCCATTGCATCAACAGATGCTATATATATATCTATATGATCGTATTTGTCGGAGACGTTCTCACAGATGTTGGTCCTCTTGCTGGCCGACGCGACCTGTGGACTGCGACAGGGACACCAATTTTAGGCACTTGAGTGGCCGGAAAACAAAAATCGAATGGAAATTTTCTTGCCATTAATCAAACACATGTATCAACCGATTAAGATCAGCTTGAAACTATCCCTCAACCACCTAGAGGTTTAGGGATGGTCCGGGCCTTGACCAGCTTAATTAAGAAGAGCCAAGATCTCCTCCTAAACTTCCGTGAGAAAATAATAATCTGAATGAATAATATTGCTTTCAGACAATTGTGCCTCCTGTCATTGGGGATGCCCGTAAAGCCAAGCTTAATTTCTTTGTTGACTAATTAACACGGTGTGTAACAGTGTAAGCACTACTGTGAGAGTGTCAGGCCTCTTAGTTTCCACCGCCACAACATCACATATTAACTTAACTAGCATTTCTATAGATCCGAGTTACAAGGGTTGGCTTTGGATCCTTTAATTAAGCAGCATTCGTTGAACATCTTAGCCAGTCACCACGTGGAAGGGAAGACAATCATTTGTATGGTGCAGAAACCTTATTTTGGATTATAATGGAGGCAAATTAAAGGCACCGGATAACACTCCATAGCTTGAGCCCCAAGCTTGAACAATAGCTTCAGGCTTGGTCATTTATTGCTATTGCCAGGGACGTCAGAGCCCACAATCACCCTGTTATGGCTCTCCATTCAGCAGCTAGCTAGAGATGATTAAAAGCAGTAATAATCAATATATACTGAAAGGATAGGAAGGACTAGGAATTCAATTGTCATTTTGCTTAAGATTAGATCAAATCTCTGATCCTGTTGAAACATTATATATATTTGATCTCTTTGTATTTCACCCAAAAAAGAAAAACGATTGCTCATGCCAATAATGACTCTAATTGAACATGCTGGCACACTTACTACTCATTAGCTGACACAGTGCAGCTATCACCATGGCTGAAGATAGAAGCGTTGGTGCAGGATCACAACCATGCAATAGAGGAGCATAAGAATGAGCTAGCCAATCAAGCATTTTGCATACAAAGATTAACACAAACCGTGATAATAACTTGAAAATAACACGGTTACAAAGGCTACTTCATTATATGTTAAAACTTGACCAAATTCAGATAATCATGATCACTGGAGTTGTGAAATCCATGATATTCTCTGACATGTATTGCACAAGAAATTGTCGACCTCAACTATCCATAACTGAATCCCCATTAAAATATTATCATCATATGAACCTAATTTCAGTGGAAATACTTTGCAAGGATGACCCACATAAACATCAGCCACCAAGCTAGTTGTGCCACTTATCCACCTAAAACCCAAAGTGAGAGACCTTTAAAGGGGCCACCTTCTCTCCTCTACCGCCATTGCTTCTCACACTATTTTTGGTTCCCATTACATGTCCTGTTCCACTTCCATGGGAGAGTCTCTTGAGGAATTCGACTACCTTAGGCATTCCTTTCCTTTCATGGAATTGGAACAAGATTTTGAGCTGATGAGCCAATTTTCTGAGTTCGATGGCGGTGTAATGGAGAATCAGTGCATAGGGTCGACGGATTGCTCCAATAATTACTACTTGCCCCATCAGGAGTTTGCAATGCCAATTGTCAATAACTTCTCAAGCTTCTTGCCGCCTGTAGAATGTCAACAACAGCCTGTCTTAGGTTCAATTGGAGAGCACATCCATGAAGAAAGGAAAAGGAAGACAATGGCAGCACCATATAGTAATTCTGAGCTTGGTTCAGAGCTTTTCTCAGAGGCTGGATTGACAGAAATCAAGACCAAGAAGATGAATGTATGTGAAATAGGCTATTATTTGTACTTAGATTGGAAGATTCTGAATGTGTTTTCTTTTACCGATTTCCCTTTCAGTTTCAGGGCTCAGGGAGTGGGAAGAGTCACAAAAGCAATTCAAAGGAAAAGAACAAACAAAAAGAGGTGGTTCATGTAAGGGCAAGAAGGGGCCAAGCCTCTGACAACCATAGCCTGGCTGAGAGGGTAGGCAAGTTGTTTCAATGCACTAAAATTCAGTCCCCTGATAGCTTATGTGGTAGGATCATATTACTTATAACTATCTATATATCTCTCTCTGTGGGAAAAAATGATAGTTTCATAAAAAGAGAATACAAAACTCGCAGTATTATTAACATGTAATTAATAGGTCCATTTCAATAAGCATGTACGGTTGCAGGAGAGAAGAAAGAAGATAAATGAAAGAATGAGGCGTTTACAAGATCATGTTCCGGGATGTAACAAGGTATTACATCAAAGAAATCTTAGGACCAATGGTACAGTTAAAAGTTTCCTTCCATTTAACTCGTAAGTCATGACAGATGATGGGCACGGCAAGGATTCTGGATGAGATAATCAGTTATGTGCAATCACTGCAGAACCAAGTTGAGGTATTACTTCTCGTTTGTTCAAAAAAATATTAATTTCTTTATTGAAAAAACTGGTAGGAAAGCTTAAATTGTTAAAAGTCCCCTAGTTCAGTCAGTCAGACAATGCTTGAACATAGACCAGATACACAATAACTCAGCTAACCCACAAGCTTTGCACAAATAGCTACCATAAGAAAGACTGAGTGAGCTAGGGGACAACGTAGAGTTCAACTTATGGTACATGCTTAGACATCATCCATGTGATTAGGCAAAGTAGCAGGGACAAATATATTTATGGTTTGACTATTCACAATCACCATGCCTAATTGTGGTTTCTGATGCAGTTTCTCTCAATGGAACTCTCAGCCGCTAGCTATTTTCATGACTACAGACTACAAGGAGCCGGATCTCCTTCAAAGGTACAGGTAAACGCCCTTATAATTAAGCAGAAACTAGTAGAAGTTTACACCAATCTATTAATCTGAAAAATGGATATGTGAGTCAGAGGAGAATGGTCGATACCTTGTTCTTATGCTGCCCGGACTAAAAGAACAGCAAAAAGATTGTTCATTTAAGAAAATTTGGCAATGAAAATCAAGTAAGGTCAAGAAAGTTATACAGGATCTGATTTCTTGTCAGTTTTTGACCGGATAAAGAATCCTATGTAGGAGTTTAACTCCCTAGGGAATTTAAGTGATCAGATTCAGCAAAAATACTAGTGATAAGATTTTAAAATGGATATAGTTTCAGATTCAGTAAAAAATATCAAAAGAGATAGATGAATTAGGAAAGTGTAAGCGATTATCCTATTAAGTTTATGGCAAACAAGATAGATATCATCAGTATATGGGAAGATATTGTAAAACTAAGATGAATCTAATATGAGACATTAGAGCAAAGGATCATTAGCTGCCGTCCCATCAAAGAAGGGATACGCCAAAGAAAAGCATCCAACCTTTGTTATGAACATATGAACCTTATCACCGTGCACATGCATGATTTTTAATGATTGACCTGTCTGTGCTTAATTGCTGCATGGGAAATGACTGGGGTCAATAATTGAAGGTGCCATGTAAATCCGTCGTTACCTTTGCAGGTAGGTAAAGCAGATGGGGAACAAGAACAAAGACTGAAGCCTGAAGGGGGTCGTGGAGGGGCATGGGGAATGCACTAGCTTCCACCTATAAGTGTCCTTTTGACTCCTTTCTTCTCTTGGCTTTACCATGTCTGTGACCACATACATCGCCCCTGATCCAGCCCGGGAGATGTCTGTTCCCCACAGCCCATGCATGCATGGCACAGAACGGGGACACATGAGCTACATACTTTTCTGTGCACAAGTGTGGCCTTTGAACAAACACAAATTACGCTTTGTTTTGTATCTCGTTCAGTTATCCTTTTCACTTGTTCATCATGTATTCATTATCTCTCGCTGCGATTGCCCTAGCTAATAATATTTTAGACTGTTAAACTCTGTTGTACAGTTGATATATAATCAACGAACGAGCTTGCTAGTTCATCTCACCTGGTTAACTGACTTCGTATTGGGCCTCGGCCTATTACTGGCCCAATGAAAATCTGGCTAAAGGGACAATTTCCATACGCATATTTGTTTTCCGTGCATGAAAAGGTGGCACGATAACTGTTCTTAGCTTTCGAGTCTCATTAATATTCTTTTTCATGGTTGGTCCATTCAAAATTCAATTAAAAAGTTAGAATTAGTGGGGTTTAAACTAATTAACAAGCTCCATCATGTAAAGTTCGATGCACTCAACATTCCACAATGTGCCTTAATCGAGCTTCCAAGCTCTGACCTAGAAGGCTAATTAATTGACCATATATAATATGTATTTTCTTCTTTTTTTTTAATTCTCCGAAAGGAAATCTAGTGAGTAATTCATTAAATCATCCAAATGGTTTTGTACGTTTGCCAAGCAACAAGAAAGCTTTGAGACGCAAATCTTATAAACTATGTAAAGTTGTTAATAATCAGGCAATTAGGAAGAGTACAACCACAAAATAAAAGTTATGGTCCATCAGCATCATCGATCACTACATATATAGATCAATCTAACCTAAGAGTTTTAGACTCTAGACTCTTACAACGCACTGAGAATGAATATTAAACATTGGGGAATTAAAGAGGAAATGGACATTTCTTAATTTTGGATTGATTTGGAGACAATTTTCTTTTGTTTTTTTTTAAACTAGTTTTGGATTGATTTGGAGACGACGCAAGCCTTGAAATGAATGGAAAACATGCATGTCAAATATCGTCACAAGCTAGGAGCCAAGTTATTTGCTTAGGCTTACAACTGTTCAATTAACTAATTAGAGCAGTTAAATCTATACAAATTAATTAATAGTAACTATATATGCGCATGCAAGCTAGAGCCAAAAGATATATTCTTGATCCACCTTCTAGTTATGATTGAGTTTGACAGACTCACCCAATTACCCAACTTACCTATTCGACTAGCTTGCTCGTTCAATTTAATTTGGCTATGCAACCTAACCCTTTTCAGTTAATTTGATTCAACCAATTATTAACTTGTTTGACATGAACGTTCCACCTAGCTACGTACTAGGCTAAACCCATTTAATTTGCACGCTCAACTCCCTGCACCCATGTAGCTAGCTCTGCTTGCATGCTTGTTGAGCGTGGAGATGAACAATTCATTCTCCGGCCTTTGGCAAACTGTGCATGCATTGAACATATATGCATCTTCAAGGAGATGATACTGATGTTTGATTCCCATCCACTGAGTAGTAGCTAGTGGTTCCACAACAAATTAAACAATACCAGCTGGTACAATAATATAATCACACGAATAATAATAATAAGAATAATATATACTACTAATAAAGAAATTAAATCCAAAGAGAACTTTCAAAAATAACCTCATCTCGATCAGGATCATCAATCCCATCGTTTCCTTTTTCCAGCTCCCCTGGCGAAGCACATTGGCTAGCTAACCCAATAATTCTCCCTCGACACCCGGCTTCAATTCCCCTCCCCAGGCCACACATCACTGTCCTAACTCTGGAAACTACGAGTTTTTGACCAGACTCCAAAAATTCCTTCCTTCTCCATCGATTCAACGCCAATAGGTATCGCACACCTTCTGCTACCTAGCTAGCTACCTAGCTACCTAGCCATCTATCTATCTATCCTGCCATGCACTTCCACCCTACGCCTACTAAAATTCCTTCCCTATATAACTTGTAAACTTAGCCTTCTCTCATATTGATTATATTACTAGATCTCTAATTACTTTCTCTAGCTAGCTCGATTTTAATTTGTTCTTTTTTCTCATTCACATAGCAGCTAGCTGCCTGCTGATCATAAATCCCAGGCCAGATTAATTAGGGAGCCTTGATTTTTAGCTATCTACGAGTTGCAGTTGCAGTTGCAGCTGCAGGTGCAGCTACAGCTACGTAATACGCGCAGCAATTAAGAATAATAATAATGTCCGGTAAAAGTAGTTCATCATCCATCATCCAATGTCAGGAGATCATGGAGCTACGGCGAGGCCCCTGGACTCTAGAGGAGGACAATCTCCTCATCCGCTACATTGCCTGCCACGGCGAAGGTCGCTGGAATCTCCTCGCTAGGTCCTCAGGTCAAGTATAATTAACACTCAACCTAGCTAATTAACTTCCTAGCTAATTAATGCATGCATCCTGCAGCACTCTACCTGATTAATAATTAATCCTGTTTCTGCTTAATTTCTTCTATATATAGGGTTGAAGAGAACCGGCAAGAGCTGCCGTCTCCGGTGGTTGAATTATCTGAAGCCGGACATAAAGCGCGGCAATCTCTCCCCTGAGGAACAACTGTTGATCCTCGAACTCCACTCCAAGTGGGGCAACAGGTTGTTGATCGATCGATCGATATATGTGAATTATATTAATTGCATGCGGGATTTAATGTATGTATGTACGTACGTGCAGATGGTCGCGGATCGCGCAGTATTTACCAGGGAGAACCGACAACGAGATCAAGAACTACTGGCGGACGCGGGTGCAGAAGCAGGCGCGGCAGCTGAGGGTCGACGCCAACAGCAGCGTCTTCCACGACGCCGTCCGCTGCTATTGGATGCCGCGGCTGCTGGAGAAGACCTCCGCCGCCGCCGCCGCTCACTCTTTGCAGTATTCCTCACCGTACCCGCCCGATCCTCCTCCTCCTCCTCCTGCTCCTCTGTTTTTTCCTCATCAAGAATCGACTTCCCAGTCATCCCACAACCGCGACGACGACTCCCAATTGATCATGATCCCTAGCTTGCCCCAATTCTCCTGCAGCATTCAGCACGAGCTCGACCGGTTTGAAAGTAATTATGCGCATGGCTATGGATTGGAACCCACCGTGGCGGCGGCGACGTCAGACACTGTCAGCTTTGATCCGGCCTTCAATAATTGCACCAGCAAAACTAATGACCATCAGGAAGTGGATGAACTCTATGGCATGTTGAGAGGCTACATGGAATATGAGGTAGAAGAAGATCATTCCCTCCGTTGGAACTTTGGAGATTAATTAATTAGTGTAACTCGAGTCCTTAATTGTGATCAAGCTAGTTAGTGTGCATGATTGTTACGAACATATATTCATATATATGATTCTATTTTATATATTTTTGAAGACAAATTTCTTTGCTAGCTCGATCGATCGAAGTCAATCATGAAAATTGGAATTCAGTGCATGCAAGCCAACAACACTTGATGTGCCAGCCACTACTGATATCTTGCAACAGTGCAGGGCACCTTCAAATAAATAGTAAGCTCATGAGTCCTGTAGTTGGATTGAAAGCGAATATGTAATGGGCGTCTCTACCTCCTTTTGAAAACAACAAGCCTTGATTCGAAGGGTTTCTGTCCAATTCTTTCGAACCCTAAATCGAATTTAATTTAGTGTTTCCACTGACATCTCATGCATATTTGGTTTATTTGAATTTGAAAGACAAACTAATCAAAAAAATTTCCATGTCCTAAACAATTGTTTGAATTTAATTAGGGCCTGTTATGTTATTACTAAATGCTAATCTAAAAACCATGATTTTGAGATTATCTGAAAAAGCCAACCAATCGAGTGGATTTGGTATGTGGCTGTTGAAATGAGTTAATATACTGACAACAAATAATTAAATTGAGTTCTGATTTGACTAATACTCTAGTACTTGATTAAATCAATATCATCTATAGATCACTCTTTTTTTTAAAAAAAAAAATCTTAATGTAATTGAGCATGTGCTAATCATTAATGTTTTGTCATGTTAATGTGACATATATATGGAAGAAGAAGAAGAAAAAAAAAGTAAATATATAGACAGTGAACGTTAGAAGACAAGATACAAATGTCAAATAGAATGACTTGCGATGTGTACATATAATAAATAAGAATTATATATTAGCATTTCCTATCATTGATGAAAGCTTTTATGCCATTTAATCTAAAGGTACATTTAATTCTTAAAATTAGACCCCTTATACGGTTAGTGGTAATACGAACCGTAGCTAGCTATATAGCTGAATCAACCTAATCAAAATCTTTACTAAAGAATTAATGTTAAAGATTAAATTAGGTGCCTTCATATGGATTCATGTAAAAGGTTCTGTTCATCTGATCAATGTGTAAAATATCACTGTTAATTAATTAAAACCTAGTCTTTTCTTAGATGTATAGATCTGATGATTCAGAAGGTTTACATTGAGCCCCTTGAATTTAGAAACAAAAATTATGGACTCACTTTAAGACTACATTTAGCAAGTGGATCGCACTTTGGTGAGAAAAAGAAAAGTGTTCAAAAAGCTAGTGGAGATCGATAGCGTGCACAGCCATACAAAATATTTTTTTTAAAAAAAAAATCAATACATTATATAAAAAAGAATATCAACTTTTTCTTTCAAATGAGGCTTTCATTGTCAAGTAGACGCGTGAAGAGACTAAACTCTTAAGAGAGGCCACATTCATGTAGCATCGTCAATTAGTACGTATAGGTGAGGCAACTAGAAGAGATTCCAACCTATCTGGAATAGGTATCCATGTAAGCCAATTATCTCCCTTAGCCACCACAAGTAACTATTGCACGTGTATATAGCTAGCTGAGGCCTCAATAGCTATGTTTTTTGTACTTTGTCACGGACCATGGAAAATTTAGAGAGGTTTAATCACTGCTGCACCCTTGGCAGGAGACAGATAAATGTGCAGTAGAACGACTGTTTCAGCTTCCACATCTATGTATCTATTGTCGAACCTAGCTGATCTTAATTTTTGGTATTTTTTTGGTCATTGAGTCTCTGTGAAGGACACAGTAGCAAAGTGGCTAGGGATCACTAGCTCGTCTAGGGCTCATAGATCTTGTAGGCTTTCGTGTCGCACTGATTGGTGGAAGGTAGATTTATTCTGAAGTTGTCTTTTTCGAAAAAACCATTGCAGATGAGATGAGACTATTCTATTCAAAGTGGAAATTTTTTTAATTTTGATGATGAACGCTAAAGTTAAAAAAAATGATGGAAAAGTTTGTGCTTTTATGCTTTTTAATTTACCCTTTAAAATTTTCAGAGATATACTAATTAAAGTATCCAGAGTTTGCAAAGTGAACTTAGTTATCGAGGAGGATTAGGAACACGTGATTAACGTGTTTTCATTGAAGGCTTCTAACCCGAGTAGAGTACTGAAGTCAGAGTGAAAGATGGCGAGATGCCCTGTTGAAGAAGTTCTTCCAGGATCCTGGTGACAAGACTGCACAGTTGTGGCACTGTTTGTGTTTAGCACGGGGCACACGCAAGCCATTTATGCTAGTTCAGTTTGACAAATGCTAAACTTTTGACCATGTACCTTTCAGAAAGAAAGTCGAGACCATCACACACCCACGCCATGGGAATTGCTTCCGGCAATAGAATTCTTCGTCAGTGAGATGAACATTGTGAGATTTGTTAGTGGTGTAAAGCTGAATGAGTCACTCTGAATCAGAAAGTTGGAATTAATGATAGACAATCGATGAGCTAGCTGCAAAGGTTTACTTTATGCCACCTTGAAAGCTGGTAACTGGAGGAGAAATAAACACGAGTCTTAATTCAATCGAGCCATACAGGTCATACTACTTGTCCTCTTCCTTGTTTGGTTCTGTTGATTTCTAAGTATTCAGAGGTTGGAACTGTCTGTCTTTCAAGGAAGAAACAGAAGGTCAATTTCTTAGATTAAGAAGTCGTACTAAAATTCCGTAATTGCTAGTGCAACTTACGTGGGCCTAATTTGTTCTTTAATTCATTGACCGGCAGATCGAGGCAGAAGGATAAAATGGAGTGTTGCCAGAAGGTGAGTCCATGTGTTAGCAGCCTGTCACATGGAGGAGATTGATCTCGATTTGGATGAGGGAAGTAGGTAAGGTGGCCGGCCCTAAGAAGAGAATTCTACCTACCAAATGTAGGCTCTTGATTTTTTATACTTGGATTCCTTATCTATCCACCTCTTAATTTTGCCCGGTTCATGCATTGAAAATTTGAATATCAATATTTTTATTTATAAATTATATATAGAAAAAAATCTATGTCAAACATTTGAATCTGCAGATCATGTCAGATACTCAGACTTCAGGATTAATTAGCACAGCTCGCTTGCTAAGAAGTGCATTGTCCCCTAACCCTAGCTATAAGGGGGACTACGAATGTGAAAAATGTCTAAAGAGCTAAAATATGCCCCCTTAGGCGCCGATTGAGGTTCTTTAGTCCCAGCGTGGTACAAACAATCAGTTGTATGTTTAGGAAGCCTAGCTCAAGTCAACCAGCTAGCAGTGTGGACCTCTTCGGGCCGAGTCAAGACCGTGTCATCCAAACTGAGTTCTCTTCGACCAACCTCAATACTCGGCCTAACTAGATCAATCAGGCCTAGGCACTTAAGACAGCTTGGGCAGACCATACTTCAAAGGTGTAATGTAGGAAAAATAATCTTCAGGACGAGTTACAGCAAAAGTAACACAAGTAAATAAATGTGTAAACATTTTTCTGAAGATGGATAAAGCAACTACCAATTTCCCGTCTCTTATACATATGATTGAAATTTGAATATTTATATATTTACTGAATAGAATTGGATATCAGAACGTTTAGCCTTGCAATAAAAAAATAAATTTGAAGAATACACTAACCAAATACCCTGTTGTTCACTCCAGAACGATACAAATGAATAGGTTTATCGGCGGCAGCAGTTAAACAAATCTCATTGTGAGCAGGCACAAAATACACATCTCCCTCCATGACTCGTTCCTCAACTGCAGAACCCATCTGCAGTCGACCTTCTCCAGCCACAATGATGAAAATCGATGGTCCTGGTATGGGAGAAAAAACAATGGACTCTTTCGATGGAAGAATGCAGCGATCAACTTCAAACTCGTCAAAAGGTGGTGTGTACCGTGTGATGAAAGGGTTTAATTGAATCCCTCGAAGAATTTGAGGAAAGCCCTGTACAAGTTGACACAAGTTTTCACCAGCTTATTAAACAGGTAATTAGATGAGAGCTCAAAGAATAATTATAGAGAAGAGGAAAGTTACTCATCCATAATACTTGAGCTATACTAAACTTATTAGCCAAAAAAGAAACTGTGATATTCCAAGGTGATTGGCCATAGTCGTTCCCAATGGGCAGGGAACTTAAGGTCCTGCCAGTACCTGGTTTTGGGGTTGAATGGCTCAAGAGTTAGGTTCCGTGGGGTGTCCTCCATTACCATATCACTGTTGAACAGGCTGCTTAGGTGCAGGTTCAAGAACATTGGAGATAACAAGCATCATTCACCATACAAATTAGCAGTTAGGAAGTCAGCAGCACGCACAAAGTTTCTCCAATTTATTCACGAAATTCATTACCAAACAATCATTTATATAATTACATTGATTCTTCTAAATGGAATCTAGAAACAGAGCAGGCTGGAGTAACCCCGTACCTACCCAGATCCACCTTTTTGAATAAGGTTAAGATAGTAACATAAAAATACTTGAGACTGAATCATTAGCTACCAACAAATAATAGTTGGAAAAGCAAATCCTCTCTTTCCCTAGGATTCATAAAAAATTATTGTTAACCATAATGCATCACCAAAACCATTGGTTGGGACATATTTTCCTAAGAGGAAGAGCTAATGTAACATACATGTATATAAATTCACACAATAAGTTATGTATTAAAAAACTAGACGTTAACTTCACATAATAGAAATAATTTCATGAAGAAAAAAATTGGTTTAGAGATTAACACACCTGTTTGTATGTGAGCATTGAACAAAGTGTTGGAACATCTATGTACTTAGGTGTCAGTCCAGCTCGCACAACATTATCTGATGCAGCCATACACTCAATGCATTCACCTGATATATAGGCATGGGGTTCATTTGGACCAATACATAGTGCTTCACCTGGGCTGAGCTTCACATAATTGAGGAAAAAGGCTGCCAGAACACCAACATCAGCGTGATATTGCTTCTCCAGAAGTAGTGCTAGTTGTTCTCTCTCTGATAACATCCTAGTCTAAGTGAGGTAAAATAACTATCAAAACATCAAACAGTAAGAAAAACAAATAGATTATTTGCATTGCACATTAACTCAACCCAGAAATACAACAGCGGGCCAATGCTTAAGATTGGTTGCTTAACAGATGTTTTCAACAATTAAAACAATTAAGGCAGATGCTTCTCAGATTTTGACAGTCTTAAAGTTAGTTGTAGGATGTGATGCAAGGTGACTTCCACAAAACTTAGATATGTTGTGCCTTGCCTGCACTAAAAAACTCAAGAATTCACAAGGTATTACTCTTACTCTCTAATCTGCCTTGGCCCATCCTCCATTTAGACATCAACTGCTACGAGTAGAATTGAAATAGCATTGTACGGTACAAGATTGTATAAGCAATGAGATTGATGACCCATTTCACCTAATAGGAGTCAGAAAATATTAGGCTCAATTAAATGAATTCATGTTCACAGGACCTCTTAATCTGATTCAGTCAGATAGCAGAAGTGGCTTCGCGTTCACTTAGTCAGAAATGAGAAGAGAAAAAAAAAACTAGAGCAAATAATATATAAGCCCTTGAAACCTCCTTGAAAGAATGGCTTTCACTTGATGAATCTCCGTTAGTTTTTGGTTACTTTTAGAAGATTTCATTACAATGCAAGCCAACAAGCCCCATTAATTGACATAAATGACAACTGGACTCAAGGTCAATTAGAACATAACTCAATGAAGAGCAACATGATTCAATGTAGAATTTCAATAAAACCAGTAACTCTCTGCAAAACAAGAAGGTAAAGAAAAGCTTGTACAACATGACATCACAGCATATCAAGGAATTTTGATAAAAAGAAAAAAAAAACTAAGGAAGACAAAATTTTCTTGGAAATAGTGGCTAACAAACATAGCAATCTGTATATTCAGATAACATTGTATGTGGCATAGGCAAATATGCATGCCTTCTTTGCCAATTACAACAGGTAAAAACACCAAACTGTTACACTGAAGAGTCTAAGTACTCAATCTAACAAATTATATTTGTCATAATTGGCAGCAAAGAAAACTTTGCCACAAGGTCAACAAATGACATTCTTGATTACCATTTTGATATATAGCACTCATTCAAACTATTGTTTGTATGAGAACTCAAATTTGAGATTTGAGTTCACATAATGTTCCTTCAAAGGTGTTAGTTAAGTGTTTCCACTAATTCCAGATAATTCACAAGAAATGAAAGCTATGAGAAATAAATTTTGCTCACAGCTAATAAAATTTAAGAGAAATAAATTTTAATAGAGTTGTAGAAATTTTAGAAGAGAATGGTACACCTTTGCAACATTAACAGAAATAGTATTATGAAAACTGATCAATCAAAAATATTGAAAGTGCAAACAGATATGATTAGCAATAAGTAATAACACTCAAATCTCAAATGGCTTACAAGGATAACCACAATCAAATATTTACTTGAGAATTTAGATAACTAAAAAGGAATAAAATTTAATGTGCCAGGCAAGTTGAACTCATGTGATAAAGTACTGATTCTCAAATATACTATTATCAATTTCATTCTATAATCCTTATAATCAGACAATTAGACATGCACCTGAAATACTTCAAAAATCATTTCAAGTAGATGATAGGAAAGTTTTATGTTACTGGCAAAAGAAGAAAAAATAACAGAAAAGTTCATCAACTTGACAGTTTCTATTCTGGAAAATTTAATAGATGTTTTTCATCCTTAGTAATTAGATCAAAGAACAAAGTGGCATACATGTCACTGTCCTCTAGATTCAGAATTTTTATAAGAGAATAAACTCTACATGCTAACATTAAATTTCAGAATTTTTTTATATGAGAACAAACTCTACATAAATAGGCCAGTTTACCTTATTTTCAGCTTCTAAGCGATTTTTTAGTTTAGAAACCAGTGCTAAGATTGCATCTTTATTTGCTGACATAAGCTTAGTGAAGACAGATTGAATAACAATTTTTGCATTCACATTGCCATGTAGCTCTCTCATGGATATAATTTTGCTTGTTTCATCATTACCAACCAGCTCTGCAATTTCAGGCACACCGATAAGGGCATCCTTGAGTTCCTATACAGTAACAAAAAAAACCAAGAATCAAAACCAATATATTGCATGATTATCTTAAACAAAATAATCAAGAATCAAAATCAATCTATTGAATCATTATCTTAAACAAGATAATCAAGAATCAAAATCAATTATTGCATGATTATCTTAAAATTGAATCATACATATAAAGTACTAGGGTTGTAAACGACCCGAGCCGAGTTTTGGGGTGTTCAAGCTTGTTTGATAAGGTAACCGAGCCAAGTCGAGCCAAGCTTAAAATGAACCAAGCCTTTGAAATGATTGTTCAATCTTGGATTGG
>JBBPFQ010671669.1:0-27715 GCA_037974815.1 Kaempferia elegans | reverse complement strand
CAAAATAGGACAAGAGGGATTAAACCTTATTAGTGGAAGAGAAGTTGAAGAGAAAGGAGAGAAGGGAGGAGGGGAGGGGAGAGGAGAAGAGGGATTAAACCTTATTTACTTTAAAGAGGAAAATATGGGGGAGAGGGAGGAGGAAAGAGGAGAGACTAAGAAGGTAGATGAAATATCCACCATCAGCTGGTAGCATTGGCATAAATTTCCCCCATCCAGGCTTTATTGTTGGCCAACTAACAAGGATTTGAGATTACCTTTCTACCCGAGTTGAAGAAATGTAAGAATTAGCAACAATTGTATCACATAAAATCTTTCTCAACATTATATTTCACTCAGTATTAGATCCTTTTATGCATTTAGTTAAGTGAACTTACAGTTTAGGAAGTTAATTGTGTGAAGTTGTAGCATATATGTTATTCAGAAGGAGAATAATCAATTATAGGTTTCATCTATTAGAATCATTATAAATATTGGAGGTTTTCTGCACATGATCAAAATTTTAAGATCTGAAGCACCAGTAAGCTGTTTTATAGGAAGGCATGACAAGAATGACCATTCCACTCTTGTATCTGGATCAGCAAATATTCGTTGGAAAAATCCACATATAACAGTTATGTGAATCTTGAGATCTCAAAAAATTCCAAGTAAAAAAAATGTTTGATAGTACTAGTTTATATCAAGTTCTTAACCAAGCAGTCCATAGTTGCAACGGCGTCGTCTAGTTTTTGTCAGCAGACTCTGCAGTTAAAGTTGTTAACAACAATGATCACAATCAAGTCTTTATTCTACTAAATGGGGTTAGCTATATGGATTCACCTACGCCATTGGACTTTAATGTGCGTATGTTATCATGTTTTAACATTGTTTCTTTTTCATATTTTTAGTAGTCTCTTTATGTATTGCCGACCCCACCTAGTGGGATAAGGCTTGGTTGTTGTTATAGTAGTCTCTTTATATTCTACCTCAGTTTCATTAACATGCTGTTTGAACTTGATGCTCCTTTTCATTTGTCAATATCCTCTTCACAGAGAGAATAAGAACCTGACTGGGACTGCAAGGTATGCAAGTGTTAACACACATCTTGGCATAGGTATGGAACCTAATTTTTACTTCACTCACTATTTTATATGTTTAATCTGGATATATCTGTTATGATAAATATTTGCTAAATTGAATTTTGGTTGATTTATTTTCAGTTTTGCTCTTCATTATGAATCCATAGTCTGACTTCTATGTTTCTGGTTTTTACTGCAAAGAGCAAAGCAGGAGAGATGATTTGGAATCTCTTGGATATGTTCTTATGTACTTCTTAAGGGGAAGGTGCACTTGGGTTTCCCAAAATTTCTTTTCCTATATCTGTTAACTTCTCTAATATAAATTTGCTGATTATTTGTTTCAGCCTTCCATGGCAAGGTCTGAAAGCTGGAACCAAGAAACAAAAGTATGAAAAGATTAGTGAAAGAAAAGTTGCCACATCCATTGAGGTTTGTTTTTATTCATGTCACTAGTTGAGTTCTTTATCCCTTGACATTTTCACTGAGGATGGGGAGCTATTGGTGCAATCAGGCTTTATGTCGGGGTTACCCTTCAGAGTTTGCGTCATATTTCCACTATTGTCGTTCGCTACGTTTTGATGATAAGCCAGATTATGCATACCTTAAGAGATTGTTCAGGGACCTCTTCATCCGAGAAGGTTAATTTTATTCTTAGATTTTTTTTTTTCCAAACTTGTGTTAGATATCTCGTAACTGATAACTTTTTAATCTTTATATGAATGGCTGTAACACTTGCTATATGTTGCAGGGTTTCAGTTTGATTATGTTTTTGATTGGACAATTTTGAAGTACCAACAGTCACAGAGTGCTAATGCTCCTTCACGTGCTATTGTTAGTTTGAAGAACATGTTTACTTATAAATTCAAATATTCTTTTGCATTAGTGACTAAGTTGTATTATCTCTTATTTCCTAGGGGCCAGGTGTGGGACCTAGTTCTGGCTTGGCTCATGCTGCTACCAATGATAGACAGCCTGGTATGCCTGTTTACCTGGTGCTATAGTTACTGGTTTTTAGCTTGCATATCTTATTACTTATTAGGTTTTGCAAAACTGATAATTTTCATGTAATTTAGATCTTTTTAGCATGATTTCAGTACAGATATGTTGTCTTGTCTCTTATAATTTACTCATATGTCTTTACCAACTTATAATCTGCCCAGAAATAAACAATAACTTCTGTGCTATTGTGAATCAGTGCAGAATTATAGTTTCACTAACATTTGAAATGTCATTTCCTAGAAAAGAACCTTCACATGAATTTGCTGTTAGATAGTCTATTAATCTGAATGTTCTTGTTGTTGACACAACATTCAAAGTAGTGCAGTACATGTGTTCCAATTGGTGGAAGCAGGTTGTAGATCATAACTTCTTCCAACCATTATTGGTTGAACAGATTAATTTGTTCTCTTTTTTTTTCTGTTAGGTGGTGAAGATTCAAGGACAAGTGGTTGGGCAACAATGGACCCCACGTATCGCCCAAGAGTTCCAACTCCAGCTGTGCATTCTGGGAGCTTGACCAAGCAGAAGGCTCCTGTTGGTCATGATTCACCTGCAAACAAAGAAGCTGTTGTGAGTTTGTTTCTTCTTTTCGCCTTTCTGTGTAGTAGCAAGCATGGTTTATGATTGTTGGAATAGATATTCAAAAGTCTTCATAAATGTTGGATTTCATGGTTGTAATAATTTGTTTTGGATATGGACTAAGATGAATTAGTTAATATAAGTGTGGTCTATAGTACCAAAGTTTGACAAAGATGTGAATTCACATGCATCAAACTCAGTCGGTGTCAGGTGCTTAGAAGTTTGTGTTGCTATATGTTAGACTAGGAAAAGGTCTCACTTATCATGTTTGGGTTATTATTACATCTAATAAACACCATTTTTGGATATAACTATGGTTTATATTGCATAGTCACTCAAGTTTGTGACTTAGCCCTTGTGCAAGAATCTTCTCTTCTACACATGGGATTTGACAAGAATCACATGGTTTGATTTCGTCAAGATTTCATAGAATTTGGCAGAATCCCATTCTGTCACAAAACCCATTTATGAGATGAAATTTGTAACTTTCCTATGCTTGAGGTGCTCAATATTACTGTTATTCCATCAAAACAAAAACTAATTGTTTTTTTTCAATAAAAAATGCCTTTTTTTAAATTTGTTCCATGTGGATGGTCCTCTATTGTTATGAAATTTATATTACTGGTTCTTGTCTTTCATTTGTATCTACCTTTAAATTTTTAGAGATTTACCCTATTCTTTTGTGGTGCAAAAAATCAGGTAGATATAGTCTCTTGTTCTTGTAATTTAATAAGGGAATGATGGTTAAGGTTTTCCTGCTTAGTGACTCACCCTACTTTAATGATTTACTAAAACACACAGCCTATGATTACTCTTCCTAGGATAACTTTTTTGTGTCTCACTTAGCAACAATTTTTCTACGATCTTGAATATTCATATCGAGTCATGTATTAATTGCCTGGTTTCTGGGCCCATTAGAAATCTGAGGGCTTTGTGTTTCTTTAATTGGGATGTGAAGAATGAAGATAGTCAATTGAGACAATGTTGTGTACATGTTTGTGAAATCATATTATTGAACATTTCTCATTCTTGAAGTTAATGTGTGTGTTACACAAATTGCTTGGAATCGCTCATGCTCATCCTTTTATCTTTCCTATTGAGACATGTCATCTACTAAGGTGGGCATCATGCAAGTGAATTTTTAATGGGCCTTGACCTTCTATTTGTAGTATTGAATTCCTGGCTGTGAACTTTGTTCAGACAATCAATGCTCTATGAGAGCATAGTTTCCACAAACCGTGAATGACATGCCTGCCTTGAACTTTTGTGAATATGTTTTGTTCTTCTTCTGCAATAGTACATTTAGTAGAGTTTCTCTGCCTTGAACTTGGTAACAACCTTTACGACCTCATTTATCTAGCTTCGGAGTCATTAGTAGGGCATGTTATATTGCATTTGCTAATTGATTCTATATCTTCTAACACTGAAAAGGCATTTGTAGTTTTCCAGTTCAACTTTTTTGGGTCAATCAAGCGGATCTTCAAGGCGAGCTGTTGTTTCTAGCAGCCGAGAAATAGGCTCCGAGGCCGATCCATCGCGAACTCGTACCACAGAGGCCAGTCCCGGGACCTTCCGTAAGATTTCAAGTTCCCAAAGAAGCTCCCCCTTTAGTTCTGCAGAACCCAGACACTCTTCCCAGCTAAGGAACCAACCAAACTTGAAGAACTTCGAGTCCACTCTCAGAGGGATTGAGGGCCTTAGTTTTGACGACGAGGAACGGATTCAGTATTAGCCTTGCCAAGAAAACTTCACGTCGCGTCGCGGTCTCTTATCTTTGTAAAATTTTTAGAACACAAGGAATGCGGCAGCCTTCACCTGATCTGGTATATATAACTCTGGATTTGAGAAATTTTCTTTCACAGACAGTGGATTGATGATGGTGGGTCTGAGGAGCTGTCACTGTTTGTAAATTTATTTAGAATTTGCCATTACTCCTCCACTTTTATCACTGTCACAAGAGCCTTGTATTGTTTGTTTATTTCTGCTTCTGCTGTAAAAGGTTGGCTGGCTTCCAGTATTATTGGATAACAAACTATTCATCATGGCTTCTATGAAGTTCACTAATTAACTGTTTGTTATGGTTAGAATTCAAACTGGATTATTGCAGTAAACTGACTGACCCTTCAAACTCCAAGCCAATCAGTTTATATATTTGATTTATGGCTAAATACCTTTAAATCCTTTTTTTTTTTAAATTAGAATTTTAAATTGATGAATGAAAATTAAATAAAGATGTAACAAAGTTTATCATTAAAAAAATTTTCATCGTCATCAAATGTTACATATAATGAAGTAAGAGTAAAGTGTTGATATAGTAAAATTACACTAATTTGCATATAAAAAACATTACAAAATTTAGGAAGTTTATAGGCTATTGTGTGTTAAGCATCTTAACCAAAATCACATAAACCCGAAACATCTTTAATATACCACAGATGTTAATGGTTTTGGGTTTATATGATTTTTGTTAAGATATTTGAGTGTTAACCTTGTAGTCATAATAGACTATAAACTTCCTTCCTGAATTTTGTAATGTCTTCGATGCGAGTATTGGTGTAATTTTGCTGCACCTACATTTTCACTATATGCCACATTTGATGATGAGACAAAGATTTTTAATGATAATTTTGTTCCATTTTCATTTGATTTTGGTTTATTAATTTTAAATTCAATTTCTTTTTTTAGTTTGGTAAAGGTGATGAAATGAATTTTTGATTGATTATCCTTTTCAGAGTTAATATTTTTCTGTTATTTATACTGATGTATGTATGAATTTTATGAAAATTTTTATCTAATGATATAATAATCAATTAAATGTATTTTTTTCTCTTGAGAGTATTATTGAAAAACAATAAAAGAGAGTTAAATATTATTTTTAAATATAGGGACAAAATAATACTAGATAGAAAACACATAGGTTAAAGGTATTTACCGTTGATTTTTTTTTTAAAAATAATGGTAAGTTTTCTTATTATTAAATAACTGTGGACTGTTTAAAGAAATTCACAATTTTGTGTTCCATGTAAATACCATGGCAGGAAGTTCAAAGTCTTTCACGTCAGGATTAAAATTCATAACAAAAAATAATTTTTTTTTTTAAATCTAACAATTTAAGGATCCCTCAAAGATGGCTGAGATCTGTGATTAAATCGTAATTCTTCATGCATTCGTATGTGTTTAGGGTCTCATTAACTCACTGATTGCCTTTCTACTATTTAAGTGATGTGTTTATTATTATGATCATAATAACATCAATTTGTCGGACATAATTAATAGAAATGTAATAAAAATATCCAAGCAATAAAATTATATGATGATTTGACTAAAATAGTTTGAGAAAAAAGAAAAATGACATTAAAGGGCAGAAAGATTTAAGAGGTAAGTTAAACAATATGTAAATTGAAATTATATGTTTATAACGTCCATTAAATTTTGTGTGAGAATTTATTTATCTTTATTATTACTATTGCTATAAAAATTAAAATGTAATATTTTAAATAAAATAATATAAAATAATAAATTATGAGCTGTAAAATGAAGTTTTATTTTATTCGCATCTATAAATTGATGAAACGGAATGGGGCGATGAGGATCTAAAAGCGACTCTCGATTGATCTCTACCGAATCTTTCGATCCTGCTCGAGATTGCCGCTCAGCTGTCGCGGTGGAGTTTATGTTGCTGGATTTGGCGCTTTCAGGTACTGTTTCTGGTCTTCCCTCACGCACTCTGCCAAAAAGTTTGGATTTTTTTTTTTTTTTAACCCAAATTAGCAGATGGATTGTTGTAGGATTCCGACACTGATTAAGGATTCTTTGAGGGATTGGATGTCTATCTGCTTTCTTTGGCAGTTTTCATTGAGGGGTTTGTTCTTTTCAGTGGGTTAATTAGGGGTTTTCCGGCGGAGACGGGTTGATTCTTCGAATTTCCAGATCGGGGGAATCGAGTGATATGAAAGGGGCGAGGGAGGAGGATAAGGTCATGGGGCCTCTCTTTCCGAGGCTTCACTTGAAAGACACCGATAAAGGGGGTCCGAGGGCGCCTCCGAGGAACAAGATGGCGCTATACGAGCAGCTCAGCATCCCTTCTCAGAGGTTCAACTCGACCTCCTCTGCCGTGCCCTTTCCTCCTCGGAACTCCAACAGTTTGGCGCCTTCGCTTTCATCGAGTCAGGTTTGTGATGCCTTTTGTCCACTTTCTAGCTTGGTTAAATTTGTTGAACTGTTTATCTTGCTGCTATTATTCATCTAACTTATTGCACAGTAGGAACTTTTGCATGACACTTCTTTGTAATGCTGTAAACTTAATTTATTCTTTTCCTTTGAAGTTAAAACGGATGTAATGGGTAAGACCACAATTCACAAAAGGAATGGTAAAAACAATTAATTGCAATTTTGGAGCAGTGTAATATGTGCAATTTCCTTAATGTTTTGCCACCCTTATTTGTTTTTGAAGTTTCTATTAACTCATTTAAACAAAACTTTTTTTTTTTCTATATAATTACACTTGTTTTTATTGAAATATGAAATTTCAGAAATAAATTAACTTGCATGCATGTCACACTCTCTTTGTATGCACTCTTTTGATTTTGTCACCTTGGTTCCTCTTCCACCCTTTCACATCTCAATAGATGAGCTCATCAAATATCAACATCCAAGCACGGTTTCAAGTATCAACTTGTGTCAATCAACACATTGAATGTATTGTTCTATTTCCAGTTGTACCAATATTGTGATGACACAAGGTAAATGTCATTATGTTGTCTATGCCAACAGAATCTTAATGGTGCCAATAGAGACAATGCTTGTCTTAGTCAGTACTATTCGAAACTAATCAAGACAGGAAGATTTTCTTATGATGAATCATCTTTTGATTTTGTTTGCTAGATGGGTAAAAAGAGCGGAAAGGGGAGGAAAAGCACTAATGAATTATATTGGCCTAAGCCAAACAATAAGTGTATGTTCAAATCCAATTCCTGGTGGTTAACAGAGACATGGCTGTGAATGCATGAACAAAATAAAAAGTTTGGGGTGGCCAGTATATGCTATCAAGCATAAAAATCTTAAAAATTCATAGATATAATAAAGAATATTAATCCACCCATCTAATTTGTACTTTCGAATAGGAATAAATCAATATTAACCAATGATGTAAAATAGATAATATATATAAGGAGCATGCATACACTCAACATTTAAGCCTTAATCTATATTGGTAGTCAGGTTTGGATTTTTCATAACAAATCAACCATGATTGACTTCAATTTGAAAATGAAATTACATGTACCGCTTAACTATGGTTGCATCATCTGAGTTTGAAATGTGCATATAGCATTCTCAAAGAAGATTCAAACTGCATATAGTAATCTTGCATAATACAATTAATAAAAATGATGTTGATTTTATATCTTTTTTCCTAGGCTATTTTTTTTTTCCTTAAGTCTTTCTAAGCTTGTCGGAACTTCAATGATGTGCTATCTTCTATATTGACCGTATCACCTCGTGCAGTCCAGTATTAAAACCATGGTGTACTTAGAATACTGAATACTCTTATTCCTTATATTTTTTAATCAAAGCAGCAAAAGGTGATTGATGTTAAATATTTTGGATCTCTTCAGTTTTTTTAAGAGTTGACAAGCATTTATGTTTTAGGGATGTGGTCCGCTGAGGAAGATAATTTCTCCTTTTTGTATGACCCCTCAAGTGCCTGTTCGTTCAGCAGAAACCTCTAGAAATTCTGATGGTATGAATCCTGTCACAAAAAGGATAGAATTGGGGAGAAAACCCGCAAAGCAAGTTAATTCTGGGAATTTGTTTGGCACACGATCAGTTGCTGAATGTAGTTTTCAGAGACAAGAAAACCCTGGCTTGAGAAATTCTTGTGAGAAGGTTTTGGATGATGCAGATGATATAGTGGTTCCTACCTTTGATCAGTCAGAAATGGTTGCATCCATGCAAAAGGATACAGATATGACAAATGCAGAAATGTTAACTACCTTCATTTCACCGAAAATGCAGGAGAATCTTACGGCTGTTAATTCCTTATTTCAATACCCAAATTCAGATGAGAAGTCCTTAGAAGAAACAGAAATTACAGAAATTAGATTACAAAATTCTGATAGAACTCATATTGAAGATCTTAAAGAAACTTCAGCAATTGATAAGACCAAGGAAACCAAAGAAAAGTCTCCATCCAATAATATTGCTAAACAACCAAACAGTTCAAAAGATTTTGTTAAGACTGATGCAAATAATTTTCATTTAACTGATAAGTCAGTTACAGCATTATGTCGAGAAAACGGCGACGTTAGTGATATTGCTATTTCTGATAGTAGAAAATCTCTGAAGGCCAAAACTGACCTGTATTCCAAGTTGTCATCCAGAAAAAGTTCAAAAAAATTATCTAAGGACTTCCATAACAAGGACAATGCAAAGATACATGGGTCAGTGGTATTTGGTGTCGCTGAGAGGCAACATGATGCATATGAGCCCTCAATGGGTGAGACAGTATCAAGCTTGGAAGTATCCCCAGATGATATTGTTGGAGTTATTGGTACCAAGCACTTTTGGAAGGCCCGAAGAGCTATTATCAAGTATGTATAAAACTTTCACTGAATTACTATTTCTAGAGTCACATTCTTGAGAATGGGCTTCACAATCTATGTTGTGCCTTACCCTTTAGGTGGCATGCACTTAGATTACCAATGAGAATTGCTTCTGTTTATCATTTCACATTATGAGTGACCAAATTTTTGTCATTTGTATGTCTGATACTATTGACAACCAGTGAATCGTATTTGAGGGACCAATTAAAGGGCTTTAAGTAATGGGCTTGACTCTTCCAATGCAATTGAACTGACCTGTCAATTTACTGGTTCGGTAGAGCCTACTGTTTGATTAGCCTAGATCTTAGTCAATCAATTATGGAGATATGGAAAAGGGCATTAGAATTGTCTTAATAATGCATGATTATTTCATACACTGGCAGAAAAATACATACTCATTCTGATAAGTTCATTATAGGCCATTAAGATCATGAACTTGGGGAGAAGTTAGCACAAGTAGTTTGTCGCTTTAGAAAACCTTGCTTCTTTATCAAATGGATAATCTGAAAGAAATGTGTTGAAGTGTTGGGCTTATAAAGAAATGTGAAGGTATTAGGAGTGTTTGGATGTGAATTAGACTTTTATCTTTATAGGAATGACAGGGAAAGGGCTCTAGCAAAGATTTCTGAATCCTTGTCATCTCTTTTCCTTTGTAGTCACGAGATATTACTAAGGTCTAGATAATCTAAATCAGCATAAGCATAAGTATGCAGTTACAATGCATATGTGCATATGCGGGCAGAGATATGGTGAGGTACTGCAAGCAACAAAAGTCAATTAGGCACTAGGTGAGGTTCACATACCGCACAGTAGTTATCTTTGAAATTTCATAATTGCTTCCACCACCTCTTTTGTCCAGTTTACAAAAAATGTGAAATCGGGAAAGCCTTTTTTTTGTTGTTCACGAATAGTAATTCCTCAACTTCTTTTACCCAATAGACAGTGCTCATATATTGTATAAAATGTTTAAGTACTCTTTTTTGGCATATTTCACCTGACATTACACCTCAAACGTGATATCAATGGTTAAATATATTACATTTTGGTGATTTTTTTCTTGGAATGCTGTCAAGTAATGACTCTTGTTCTATTTTTTAGTCAGCAGAGGGTGTTTGGAATGCAAGTGTTTGAGCTTCACCGGTTGATAAAGGTTAGTGTTTACAGCTTAGCTAGCTGCGTTCATGTGGCCCTCTATCTTCTTGCACTGTCCATAACATTCTACTGAAACAGGTTCAGAAGTTGATAGCTGCATCACCTCAGTTACTTCTTGAAGGGAATACTTACTTAAACAAACCCTCAGTAAAAACTCCAAATGATACCAAATTACCTCAATTCAACACTAATTCACATCCAGTGGAATTAAGGGAACGAGATGATCTTCGTAAGGCAAAACATAATTTGGAGCAACCAATAGAGGATGACACTGATGGAGTCCCAGTGCTCCCTGCATATGAGGAGGATAGATCAAAAATGAGACCACAAGTTCGAGCCTTAAAAGTTGGGCAACACTCTGTTATTCCTTCTTCACTGCCAATGGCTCCTGATGACAAGCAAAGCCCTTGGTGTTTTCCTCCTCTGGCAAATCAATGGCTAGTTCCAGTTATGTTGCCATCAGAGGGACTTGTTTACAAACCATATTCTGGACCTTGTCCATCACCTGGTGGCTTCATGGCCCCTGTTTATGGAGGCTGCACTCCTCTTGGACTATCTCCTCTCCCTGGGGACTTTGTAAACCCAGCCTATGGTGTTCCAGCATCTCATCAACCACCAAACATGGGTTTGTCTGGTCCGCCTGTGATTCCACCCGACTATTATCCTTTACCTTACAACCTCCAACCCTTGAACCCAATCATCTCAAGTTCTGCTGTTGAACAGGTCAGTAATCTAGCTGGTTCACAAGCCAATGGCCAAAGTGTTCAGTACTCCAGGGGCTCTTGTAACATGTTCCATCCTCCAAGGGATAAAGTATTTTCTGGCAATCCTGGAAAGTTTCAGGTGTCAAAGAACAGCGAGTTGCACGGAAGTACTGCAAGCAGTCCAATTGAAGGTGCACGTCCAGAAGGAAGATCACAAATACCTCCTCTTCCTACATCTCCAGTAGCTAACAGCCTTAATTGCCCATCTCAGTCCAGTGGAAGGGTTAGCCAAACTCGGGTCATTAAGGTTGTGCCTCACAATGCTAGGTCTGCCACAGAGTCCGCTGTCCGGATTTTCCAATCGATACAACAAGAGAGGCAGCAGCATGACTCTTGATCAATAGACTTGCTGAACTGGGATCAACTTCCTCCTGAATGCCTGATAACTTGCTAATATTTCTCTTCTGCCACCTAGTTATTCTCTTGATCTTTGGTTTGGCAACTTGATATACAAACTTCTGAAGTTACGCATGAATGCAACATCAGTAATGTAATGCTCTTTTGCTTTTATCTTATAGGTATTATAGTTGCAGAATTGCTTGTACATATATGGAAGCCAGTGTTCTGATATTAGCATTTGTCTCGATAGCTATGTGGTCAAATTTTGTCTAATAGAAATAACACAACTGTGAAATCTTTGTAGAGGTGGAGGCCCCTCTTCTGTGCTCGCAATGTGAAGTCAAACCTTATAGAATTTGTTATGAAAAATCTTAGACTAATATAAACCCTTCTTTTACTATGCCTTGTGTTTTTAGTTGTCTTTAGGTATCTATTTTTTTTTAACAGGTAAATTTTGAAGGTGACAATTTGGCACCAAAGAAGTTTTCTACTGGCTTTTAGGTAAATTGGGTAAATTGAATTCAGCAACATGGTAGCAATCGCATATATTGTAGTAAAAAAATAGAATCTACCAGTTCAACAGTCTCACACAGTTAGTTCTAAGATCATCTGTGAGGAGGTAAATCGAAAAGTTACAATTGGCCACTGCGAGAGGAGTATTTTTTTAACTTTGTTGAGATTCAATCCCCTATATATTATAACAATAACTGTTCCGCAATAGTCAACTCAACTGTAGTCCGGAGGTAACAATCACGTACATTGGTGGCAAAGGCGATTCGCTCACCCCCAGCACCACCGCCAACCCGTCCGAGAGCAACACGAAGGAGGTAAATTACGAAAGCTATTAGCCCGAACAGTGACTAGTGCATAAGGGAGGGCAAACACTTGATTTCGCCAAGATTTGACCTCCAGACCTCATTTATGGCAACATCTCACGCACTAGCCATCAGTCCATCATGTGAGGACAACAATCACGTACATGATGCAACAGTCATCTGACAAGAAGCTTCAAATAAAGTTACATCAATTAATATCTCTCTTATATTAATCAACAAGGATGATATAATTTCCTAAAATCTTATCAACTACTATAGAATAGTTTAACACGACAATTCCAACTTCAAGCATGGGCGTTCACATGAATCACATTGTTTACTTCATCAGCAAAAACTCCAGCTGTCTCGTTTTATAGTGTTGGGCTAGAGAAACTTGACAATGTTTCCCATTTAATGAATAGTTGAATGTAGGTTCTTCTAATTGCGCTCCACAGTTATGCTCCCTTCTATTACTTCATCCTCACAAATCGTTAGAACTTCATCAAGGTAAAGAACAGTTTGTTTCCAGTGTGTAGCCTTTGATTTTGGGCCTGCACAAAACAGATTATATGCCTTGTTAAGCTTGCTCATGAACATGATTAAGAATAACTGACAAAATGAAATATATATATATATATAGATGAACAAGCATGGATTACAAACAATCCTATTTCACATTGGCTCACATTCATAAATATGGATGAAAATTTAAACTTCATTGTGTCAGAAGTGTTACAAGGTTGGTGGACTGGAGTCAACTACTACCTTTGTAATCCATTTTCATCATAATTTCATATATCCATCAAAGGTACTGCATTATTATAGCTCCAGTTGCTGCATATGTAAATCGCAAAAGTTTTATAAAATACACATACTTTAACGGCAAAGCTAATGCAATGTTTAGAGGATCTCTTGTATGCAAAGGTACAAAATTTTGATAAGGTTATTATTTATTATGATCATCTACAATTCATCAACATTCTTAAAGAACTTTATGCTCAACCTTAATATTTATGGAGCAAAGTTATTGACTGCTTGAATCTAGCCTCTAGATTGGAACTACATTCCAACAAGAAATGATGTATCATATTTATTTTGACAAAATTTTGCAAATGTAAATGTTTTATTTCTTGACATTGCTGCAGAGCCTGATTTCAGCAACACTCATCTAAGAGTCCCCTTTCTTTTAGAAAGGCAATTGCGTATATTTAAAATAAGAGGAAAAAAGAAAAGAAAAATGCATACAAGCATAAAAAACCAATTAGTGAAACCATTAGTACAAAAAGGCAAATACATTAACAATTTATGATGACTGCTTTACCTGTAGAAAAACTTATCTCCTTGTGAAATTGAGTGAATAGAACATTAAAGTATGCTACAAATGCATGTATGTAATCATCACGTTCTGCTATTAGTTTTAAAGGAGCCGGGAAGGACACATAACCAGATGCCATTTAATCAACCATAAATATCGCCATGGGGCTACTATCCAACCATATGGAAGAAAGAGAGGCAGTAACAGAAATAACCTTAACTAAAACATCAGAGGTAACAATTTGTTTTGGATCAAAAGTATCAATAAGTGGTTCAGCCATAGCTTGTTTCCTGATGCAGCTCATATCAAAACCATACATTCTTCCAAACTGGAAGAAGGAACATAGTTCCAACAGAAACAGTATAATCACTTTAAATGTGACAAAACAGAGTCTGTCAGGATATGACCATAAAAAAAATGCTTAGAATAATTAGAAAATTATTAGAATCTAAAAAGAATAATTAGAATATCAAGCACTGAAAGGACTACAAAGACTCACACTCAATCTTATCTTCTTTGCATTCAGCATCCTCAATTGCTGTCAAGAATAGTAATGCTTTGTCTGGTATGATAACGCCATCGTTGATATGGAAGAAGAATGAACCAAGAAACATAAAACTGGTGTTTTACCTGCATTAGCCTTATAAGTGAGCGAGACTAGTAACATCACATCTTTGTTAAACACCACAAAACAACAAAAATTTAAACACTTCCAAGACAAAAGAAACAGCAACGATGCAGGAATTTAATTAATTTATATGGATACTTCAGTAATTGGTGCAATCAGATAGCGCCTTTGTTTTGTGGGTTCAGTGGAGAGTTTGCTGGACTTATGGGAATGTCTGCATAAAGCATCTTTTGTACCATACACAGTATTCTACTTTGGATTTATCCTCTCTTCTCTCTTGTTCAGTTTTCCCTCTCCTCACCTCTACCCTACTTCCCAGCTCTGGTGGTTCTAGATTACAAAATTACCAAAGATTGTACATCTTTTCAAATTATTGGATGAACATATTGACCCTAAACAAACATCTGTATAGCAATGAAGGCGATCTTATAATGTTTTTCTCATTAAAATCCATAATACATGTCATTTATCTCCTACAATTCATAAGCTTTACCAAATAATATCTGCTTGAATGATTGGAGTAAGATATTACATTTTGTGGTAGTTCAATATATATAAAACATATAATATTTAGTCCGTATAACAAGTACCACTACCTAACGTTGGCCAATTCTCAGTCTTTCCCATCTTAGTTTTTATTTCATAAATTACTCAATCTAACAATATTTTATACATTTTATTTTTCAATTTTTAACCTAACACGACACGACTTAACATGGTCAAAGTATCTAAATTGTCTTTACAAACTAAGTATATATTATCTTACAAGTATTATGATTTTTAATCTTTTATAAGATACTGATGATGATATATAATCTCACCACCACCCCAAGCGTTCAAAACTATTGAGCTGAGTTGAATAAAAAAAATCAATATTGGTACAGAAGATGGTTCTTGGTTCAAAAAATTGTGTTCAAATCTTCAAAAGAATATTATTTTTTGTCCTAATGCATGTTAAGCTACCAAACATTAAAATACATGCATCACTTTTGTGCCCTAGACTTGTTTTTATTTATTATTTGATTAATCAAATACTTATTTTAGGCTATGTGTGATGTGTTTGAATTCAATTATCAATATTTGAGTTAATATATAAATGCATCCCTTGAGTCTTGACTATTTGCTAGGCTTTATTATTAGGTGAGTTTTTATTTTTATTGGATGGAGGTTTGATTCAATTTTGGCCATGTAAGGGTAAGGATTAGTTATAGGGGTGCAAACAAATCGAATCAAACTGAATAATATGAAAATGTTGATACTTGAGTTCAAGCTCAAAAAATATATATGATATTCGAAACTCGATTTGAAGCTCGAAAATACAAATAATTTTGGCTTGAACTCGATCCAAAATAAAATTCAAGCTCGAGTTCGATTTGAATAGTTCGAACATTGAGTTGAGCATATTCGAACTATAATTTGAGAGGACTTAAATTTGAATTCTGTTTGAATTATTCGAACCTTAATTTAAATATATTTAAGTTAAAATTATGTAAAAATAATTAGAATTCGATTCAAATTCGGCTCGCGAGTGACTTGTGAACATTCGAACAAAATGTTATGGGTTCGAATTCGGCATGAAAAAATTATCAAACATGTTCGAGTAATATTTTATGAGCCGGCTTGAAAAGCTCACAAATCGGCTCGATTCGTTTGCACGCCTAATTAATTCTCAAGTCAAATAGAGAGAAGGGTTAGTTCAATTAAGAGATGTGCTTTTATGATTGATGTATAGAAAGTAAGGGTAAGGTTCAATGTTATCGCATAGTTCATTATTTTGGCATTTTAATATACATTGAATTTTATGAGAGATTGTGTTATGGCAAGAGCTAAAGGATGCGCTTCTTATTAGCCAATTATGGCTACTATTTAGTAAAGAAGTGTTATATTGGATTGTTCCTTTCAAGTATTAATGAATATTCAATTTAGATATTTGAGTATCTATTCTGTGATTTATAACTATTTGTGGTTCTTCTGTTTAAGAAATGAAAAAAAAGAGTATATCTTATTGTTTCTGTAATTTTGAAGACAATTTACTGTTAGACTTATTGTGAACTTTTCATAATTGTTATTTTTTAAAATTTTAACTTAATATTCTAGACGTGCAGGCTTGACTCATGTTAATGTTGGTCTTTTTAATTAAAATATTATTTATAAAGTTGGAAACAAACAGCTTGGGGGAGAAATTTGTATGTGTTTTTTGAATTATCAAGTTACAGAATGCAATGTCCAGAGCATCATTCAATCCTGAAGTTTATCTCAGCCCAAGATCAACTCATGAAGTTTAATCTGCTAGTTACTTTGTTTACATCTTCAAATATAAGCCTATAAAAATTAGAGAGTCAATTAAATTAAAAATATAAAGGCAAACATTATAAAAGTATAGCAAGCATCTTGACTAATAATTGTTTGTTTTCCTAATACCACAATGAATGTTGTGCAACAGATAAGAGTATTGATTTTTACAACATCCTAATAAGGTTAGTCCATAATTTTACATAATGCTCCTAGAAAATCCAATGTCAAACCTAATTTCCCTACATGCCCATAAATATCACTAAATGAATCATTAGGAGTTGAATTAGATTGGCACAAGTAAAATGAAACTGGCACAAATACACATATAAATTCATTTGAGTTTCTCTCACCGTGGTATAATTGGTCCTCAAGCCTTGGCCAAATTTTTTATCTCAGTCAATTTTGGATGCTATCCACAAGCCTATCTCAATTGATGCCAGTAAAACTATGTCAGCAAGGTTGGTATAGTGACATTTATCGATGCCTAACAACATCAATAATAGTCACTTGTTGGAACAATAAGTTTCAGTCATACCAACTGATACCAATCAGCACTTTGAGACAATGATGTGATATGTGTTTCATTGATCATTATATTTTGCCTTTTACAAGTTGTGCATGAATTTTGGTGCATCATTAGAGGACATCAAATGTGGTTATTATGCTAGTTGTGCACACAAAGAAGCTTACCTGCTTTGACAAATTTTTCAAAAAACAATTACCCACAAAATAAACTGAAGATTAAGAGGAAGATTTGATACTGTCATTATGTTTAGCCTATACAGACAATTAAGTTTTTAATCAAACTTAAGAGCAATTATACTGAGCCTCAGATGTTCAAGCACTAGGGGTTAGTGAGGCACATCAAGAGATAGTGAGGTACGATCATGGCAATGAAAGAAAATGCAAATTTGATGTTTGGGGAAAAGAAACAAACTAGAATATCACTTACGAGCCATTTATCGCGGGCATAAAGTACAGTGTTTAGCATGCTCTCAAACAATAGGAAATAGCCCATCCACTCAGAGATGATAACATCTACATGCATGAGACTGGAAGCCAATCTCTTCAACTTACCCTTTTAGCACAGTTATGACTGTATAGATAAAATATGACAAATAAGTAAGATGGAGCTTAGGAGTGCAATCATCAAATTTAGATAATCACTAGTCACCATCAGATTGAACTATTTCTTTTGCCATGTCAACCATTTGAGAGCATTCCACCTGCACATCAAAGTTAACACAATAACACCAATCAAATCAGGGCAATAATAAAAAATAAGAAGAAAAATTAATAAGGACAGGAACAAATCACTTCTTGTTGTTTCGTGTTCCAAACAAAACATTGTATTCTAAAGTGCTATGCAAGTAGGAACTAGCTAACTTGGTTCACGGAAGAACACAAGAAGAAAAAGGACACTAAAAACTCCAAAGTCAGAAAGTCTATACTTGTGATTACTCTCGGTATATACTGTGTGGAGCAGCATGTTTGATCTAGTCACATGGGGGTCCAGAAATTCACAGAAAACAGGAAAGAAAATTATAAGCTACTAGGGAAAAGAAATCCCTTTCAAGATGCTCAAAGAACAGTTCTACATATCCAAAACAAGGTAGGGAATACCTGTCATTTTCCCATTACACGATTGCTCATTTCACAGATATGATAGGAATTCCGACTATTTATGCAGTTAATTATTCCATTTGCATTCCATTAATGGCCCAAAAACTTACACAAGTGGTACACTGGATCAGAGAAGAAGAGAAGGTATTTCAGAAAATGACTTACTGCATATACGTTCTTTGCCCTGCCTTAGCACAAAACAGAGACAAAATTCCTGTTCCTGCAACCACATCAAGGAGACAAGGACAACCTTGTTCTTGAATAGAAATGTATTCTGATAAATAACATTCTGATATGTTTTTGTCCTAACAACATCCTTTAACATTTCCTGCCGGACAAAGAAAGTTAAGGGAATCCAGTGCATAAAAAAAAACAAAGATAAAGTATTTCAAAAGTGCATAAAAGAAAGCAATAGGAAATAGCAACAACAATCAAAAGAGAATGAAAATCCTACTATCATCAATGATGCCTGGAAATTTATCAGTATAAATCAAGTAAACAAATATACTAACCATTTAAGCATATAACTGCAGACTGAGTATGCTTCTATGATGCAGACCAAGAAGCTCATGTCATACAGATGCATCCCTTACGACATTTAGTTTAGGCTACTAAATATTCCAAAGAAATAACAGAACTTTTTTCTTGTCAACAGTTAAATGTGCATAAACAATAAAAAAAAACATCTGACTGCTTCTGTGTAACCTACTTAGCATAGGAGACAATTTATACAAAATTACATTTAATCTTACGTTTCTCAAATGTTCACATCCCTTAACTGCCTGTCATCTCTAATAAGGTCTGTTATTAGCTTGTAATGACATGGTTAGGGCAAAAGGAATTTAGATATCTCCACAATGATATAATATTCACTTTAGGCCTAAGCTCTCGTGATTTTATTTTTGGGCTTTACCTAAAAGGCCTCGTACCAATAGAGATATTTTCCATCTTTCTCATGTGTTTTCAACATGGGACTTTGTTTGCAACCTTGCAACTCCAAGAGTAATAATCCTTCTATGCATGATAAGATTGTTATGATCTCCAATCCAGACAAACAATATTCAGCTACTAGCAAATCACTATAATGGGAGGTTGTTGTCTATTGTCAGAAAAAATTTGAGGAAAAAGGTTGCGGAGAATCATAACAAGAGAAATCAGATAATATTGATTAGTATTATTGTCACCCTTTTAGTTTATCTGCAAGTGATTACTAAACACACAGGATCAGAAACAAACAAAGAAACTGTTTGCCTAAGTAAATATAAGCTAAATTTAAAAAAAAAAAATCAATAATATTAAGAATTTCACTAAATATAAACATTACACCACCACATACACAAGATGGCAACCAGTAGTAGCTTATGAAACAGAAATGAATAAATTACTTCATGGATACCTACAAATAGAAAGACAAAATAAGGAGTCAGTCCGGTAGTTGTTGATGCTTAAATTATCACAAAAAAATAAACTTAAAAATTTCCAATTAGACTAAAAAAACACACCTACAATGTATTTGTTCTGGCTTCCCCAATAACAAAATAGAGGGAAAGGGCTAAAATGTAAATATTGGAGCAAAAGGTGATATCGCTCACCCAAAGCTCAAGCGGCCTAATATTCCGGTCCCACAGCAAGATACAAGTAGGTAAATCACAAGCGCAGTAACCCTTTGCATGGGGCTAAAATGTAAATATGAATGTCCTGATGGAGAATAGCTAAAAAATTTCATTTTGATTTATACACAACTCTTTTGATGTAAATATTTTAAAATAATAATTCAAATAATCTTTTAAGGTATTAGACTCATTCAGAGAATTGCAAGGTATTCTGAGAATAAGTCACACCCTTTGGTAAATTTGGAAATCTATGCTACATGATTTGGTAATTATCAAATTTAAAGTCCATCTTTTGATACAACGTTGAGGTTATACAGTAGAGTTATTTTTAAAAATATGTGATAGATTCGTTAAAAGTTATAAAGTATAAAAGAAAATAGCAATTAACTCATAAAAAATAAGGGAAAATGCTCTTTTTTCAAGATTTGGCCTTAATATTTAAAGCGAGAAGCTAATACATGAATTAAAATTGAGGTAGGAGATAATGAGCAATATCAAAGTGGGCTTAGGATTCGTACAATAATTCACATGTTTTGGACTTCAACTGGCATTCCTATTATACTTGCATTAATTCCTTCTGTTCCTTGAACTTGTCAACCAATAAACTTCAGTTGATCGTTAGACTCAAACAAAATAGCATTGTCAAGTTTACATAACCCTGATGATGTTTAGATAGTTGTTAAAATAATGTGACTCATGGCATAGCAAATATCTTCAAAAGATCTAAAGTTCTCAAGACAAGCAATTGTCATACAGAAATGGTAATGATACCCCAATCTAACTTTGTTCATCCAAAGTTCAAAAGCAATGCAAGCAACTTGTATGAAAACATTCTATAGAAATATGCACAGATAGCCTCATAGGAATGAGAATTAAGATATTATTAACAATGTGCTAAATGATGCTCAAGACAGATCAATAATTTGGATATCTACAAGATTACAAAAGAAAATCACACATACTAGGGATGATATGGTGATTAGCTGCAGGTTTGTACAATGGATATAGTGTATCACATCAGTTTCATTAGTATCGTCTGTACAAAGACTCGTTTGCTAGTGGATCAGTGGTATAACATATTTCATGCACTTAAGACAGCTTAATAATTCCATTTGGAAGTATAATATTGGGATTCCTTGTGTGAGGCTTTGGAGATGGTAGGCCTTTCAATTTGGCACCATTGCCATGGACTAGTGATGTAACACTCCAAAGTGTATCTCCTGGCTGTGATGTGGATATTTTTCCTTGAGAAAATTTTACCACTGTCTTTGACTTCATTAATTGACGCTTTTTGGGCTTGCCCATTCCAGTAGCAAGCATCCACCCAGAACCAGACTGTTGTTGCTTGGGATCACCCCAGATAGTTTTTTTGCTAGGTTCAGTATCTAGACCAGCAATAAGCACCTCAGTTATTTTAAACCGAGGGATAATCTCTTCCTCATGCTTCTCCTGCTTATCCAAAGGCTTGGTTTCAGTCTCAACCTCATCTTGCTCTTCATTGTTTCCTTTCTTTGAGGCATTGCAGTATATTTTTCCTGGCTTTCGAGGAGGAAAAACACGCTTAACTTGAATTAAAGCAAGCATGGGCATGCCAACTGGCTCATAGTTTCGTAAGGGATCTCGGAGTTGTACCATTAGTGCTATAGTGAAGTTATCCCCAAGAAATCCCCATTTCTTTCCTGATCTGTTCCCTCTTTTATCTCCGTTCCACCCACTACAATTCATGTCCACAGAATTAGCATGATGTGCTACCAGAATCTTTGAAATTCGATCACTGCCCTGATCTTCATCATCAATTATGCCCGAGTCAAGCTTCATCCACTCATCAAGCGAGAGAGACAAGCCCATCAAACCATCAATGTCATCATCACTTTCTTTAACATTCAAAAGTTGTAATCCACTTGTGCTCTCCAAATCTATTGACCAGCTGCTTTTAGCTCCTCTATTCTCCAATGTTGAAATATCCCCAATAGACTGGGGGATAATATTTGAAGGCGCCTCTTCATTTGACGTGCCTGTTTGTATTCTCAACCCCTCAAATGATAGTACTTCAATTTTATCCATTGCCATTAGAGCAAGATCCTCTAAAGTAACATATTCTGGGACTTCCCTGCCATTGAAAGAACTCAGAGCCAGGCTGTTACTTTTCTTCCTCCTTACTGAAACATTCTGAACAGCATTTGGATAATGATTCTTGACATGGCTGTCCAAACAAAAAGAGTTTAGTATGACATCAAAGAATCATAGAATACAAAGGTTTCACATGAGAAATTAAACTAAAAATAACCGGAGAACAAAATTTTCAAACCTTTCACAAGAGTCCAGAGCAGTGACAGAATCCCATGCAATCTGTTGCATGGTCTTCCCTGTTATGTCTTCCAAAGGCATTAATTTGCTTGCCTGCCTTGATAGTTTTTCAAGGCCCTCTGAAGCTAATCTCTGCAATATTTCCATCATCCCAGAACCCATTTCAGCAGGAACGACTACAGGGCAAGACACCTGCATTATCAACTTACCCTTATTCTTTGCATTTGAGAAAAGAAAAGGGCTCATGGACCGCAAAAATCCTCCATCTTTGGTTTGAACAATTGGACCCAACCCCTCTCCAAGTGGTGGTAACTCCAATGGCTCCTCTGATGGGAGATCAATAGGACTACCAAATGCCCCACTGTTCCTAGGTGGAGAAAAATTAAAATTGTTCTCATTTAATCCCCATTCCTGCATCAAAGCTTCTGTTTCTGCATCCTCCAGTATTTCAACCCTAGATTTGCTATTGTTCATCCCCATATTTATCTTCTGAAGCTCTATCTCTGCTTCATGGACCATTAATGAAAGATTAAAATCGTCAGAGAAGTCGCCCCAGTAAGAAAGCTGTTCTATTCCATGATCAGGACCAAAGAAATCACTTCCTGATGCCAAGGATTCTTTTTCAAATTGCTTCCACAGCTTTTCCCTGGGTGATTCTGGTTCACTGTCTGTACTCAATCCACAAGGGTTGTGTTCTATGCCTAGCACACTTAAGAACTCATTGGCAACGGACTCTGTGACAGCATCTATGCTACGTGACCTGCTCAAGCTTGCCATCTTGTAACTAGAATCAATGTCACCATGATTTAATTGCTCCATTGACTTGTAGCCAATATTGGGGGTGTCAAATTCCCCTTGCTCGAGAGCTGATGTACTCTGGAAGATAGTGTTCAGCTCTTCTCTTGCTGAATCCACGGTTAGTTGTTCATCACCTTGAATTTTGTCAGCATGGTCCATAGTATCCACATTCAGCAATGTAGACCCTTGCAAGTTAAGACTGCTATGACAAGATCCCTCCTGAGCTGATTCATATGACTTGGTGTCAACCCTTTCCTCCTGCGAATTCACTTGCAGATCAAGGTTATCCCGAAGAGCAGCCTCATCTATATGTGATTTACCTGATTCCATAATGGGCCCTTCAATTCTGGCTTCACCATCGGTTTTATCGAGCTTCATACCTGGCCCTTCCTTATTGCCCTTGTATTCCGCATGAAAGATGGTGGCATCGACCACAGTTCTTGCTTTGCATGTTTGGTCTTCTGACAAAATCTCTGCACCTTGTTCAATCACCATAAACTCAGGATCATTGCATTCCCATTCATCACTTCCTTTGTCAGACTCCGGCAACATATAAGGCTTCAGCATGTCCATAGAGGTATTAACATTCTGTGTGTCTAATTTCCCCGCAACGTTATCTTTTGGTGAGATCTCTATTGTTGATCTTGGCAACACCGCATGAAGCACCTTCACTTCCTCAAGCGGACTACTCAGCGTATTCATCAAATCAAGCTCAGAATCCTTTGAGACCTTTCTCTCTCCTTTGTCCCAGTCCAGAGGACCATCCCCGACCAAGAGATCATTCCTAACAAGCGAGAACCCGAAGCTAACATTAAGAGATGCGCCCCTTGCCTTCCCTGACAACCGGTAGCTGGTGCTCCAGTTTCCAAATGTTTTCTCGTCCTCGAGTTCCTCTAGAGTGGCCGGAAGCACACGGGTAACATCCACCAGATGGCGACCGAGGTCCAGCTCAGCTGCGCCACCTGCGAGGGATGGATAGATCAGGAAATGCCGAGCCTCGTACTTAGCCGTTCCACCCCGACCGGTGCGGGCGCCCTGCACGGCGCATCGGTAGGTAAGTGTCTCCTCGAACTGGACGACTCCGCGGACGACGCGGGCGGGGCTGGTGGAAACGGAGGAGGAGGCAGGATCCGTGGTGCGGCGCCACTGCACAACGAGCGGGATGCCAGAAAGGGCAGCGGGGAGGCCCTCGATGTAGTGGACGTGGAGGGAGAAGCAGCAAACGAAGCGACGCTGGCCGGTGATCTGAGAAATCGCCTTTTTGATCGGGTTCCATCCCCACAGAGACGCTGTTTTCTTCTTCTCCTTGCCCTTCAAGGATGAAGAGGAGGAGACAGAGGAGGCAGGTGAGGAACAACCGGCAGAGAGAACGAGTCGTTCTTCGGAGGACGTCGAAGGAAGGCGGCGACGTTGGTGTTTGGGGTCGAGGGAGAGGGCTTTTCCTAAGGCCTCGATCTCATGGAGCAATTCCAGGTGGTCATAGTCGCCGGCGGCTGGGAGGCCACCATGGGGCGATTCGCGATTCCCCTGGCCGGTGGCAGCCCTCCCTATCATGGGAACGACGAGGAGGAGGAGGAGGAGGAGGAGAAGAAGACCGATAAGGTTTTCTTATCTCCGTCGAATGTTGCTATTTTTAGATTTCCTTCTCTTCTTCGTCCTTGTTTGCGCCGAGAGAAAAGATGCAGAAACTGATTTAATTAACGTGGACCAGCGCCGGGGTAAGCTCGCCGTGCCACGCTTTCTTACCTAACGGCCTACACTTCCAGTTCCTAGTTCCTTTCCACTAATAGTCCGGGTAAAAATATGGGCATTCTCGTTGAGCGTTGAAACAGGGGACAGCGATCGGTTCTCCACTGCCGTTGGATTGGCGGAATGTTTAAGGTGTTCTTTTTCCTTTATGTTTAATTGATTTTTTTTTTTTTGCTAATGTTAATTAATTAAAAAAATAGAACCTACATAAAATAAAATTAATTTGATATGATAAATTGAAATGGGTGGCATAGTAAACAAATTGAATGTTGAAATGGCAATTTAAGGGTGCAGGGAAAGATGGGTGATGCTGATATAAGGGTAGAGGTCTCACGGCGGGGCGGACTGACTAGTTCACGTGGGGTCGACCATTTAGTGGGACGAGATGGGATAAAATAGAAGCAGATTACGGATTAGGTGGATGGAGGACTTAGATTGGTCCATGGATTATTATCTAGTAAAAAGAAAATGTTAATGAAGCAAAATGAATTTAAAACTTATTATTCAAAAAAACCTGTGAAAGTAAGTTAAGAAAGTTTACCATAAAAGATGATTATAAACCAATTTAGTAGTCTCAATTGCATCAATGTCTTACAAAAGAGCAGCAAGTGTGCTCTTAGCTTTAATGAACACAAGAGAAGTGTCAAGGGACTTCAATGACGGTTCAAGATGCATGAGCTAATGCTTCTGTATTTTCTCAATCAGCAAGCCAACTCAAGCCCGTCGAGGGTCGTGGCTCGTCTTTAAATAGGTTGATAAAATTTCAACTCGATCCACTTAAATTGTTTGGTGGGGCATATCAACCTGACGGACTCAACTTAAATTGACGGCTCTAAGTAAGGGTATACATGGTTGGCCCTTGACTCAATTGTTCGAGCCACCAACCTCAAAATCTCTCAAGCTCTCGGTATGCAGCGGTTACTAATATTAAAGGATACAACGGTTACAAATGACATCCTTTAAAGAGGTCTTCTCTTGCTAAATTAAAAAAAATGTGGAACTATCACATCAACGGTTCCCCTAGAGTCGGTCCCACGAATATGAAGGGAGGTAAATGTAAATACACAGGTGGAAGGCACATGATGGGGACTACCACAGGCAAAGTTGGTCTTCTCTCCCTACATAAGGTGATGGTAGGAAGGGAGCTCTCTCTCTTCTCTCGGGCTCTCTAACTATACCTCTCAATTGTACTTGTTTCCTCTACTATCAAAATATTGTGCTAACTTAGCTATCAGAGTGGCTTCAATGGAAAACTCTTAGGGAGCTCTTTGATATTTTTTACTTGTCATAGGAATCGCCGTGATACAGAAAGAAATCTAAGAGAAGACCTCAATATCATCTTTCTTTATGCCGAGTAGACTTCTGCTGTCATAAGTTGATCGGGTAAGTGCTACGACCGTGCAATAGGTAAGGTATCCATGAGATACATGAAGAATGCTAGGAAATTCGACCGACACTAGGCTGATTGAGTGTGGGTCATGTCCAAGAACTGTGGGTTGTGTGCTAAGGCGTTTGGCTGGTGATAAGCCAGTCGGGAGTGTGATACGCCCATGCACTGTGGGTTGAACGTTTGGAAGATCCAGCTGACACTAAGCAGATCTGGTGTGTATTGCGTTTCTAAGGTATATGTTAGATGTTTGATGATCTGACCAGCGCCAAGCCGGTCAACTGAAGACTAAGCACCGAGACATCTTACTAGCCCTAAGTTGGTCGGGTGTGTGTTGTGCCTACTAGATATTGTGCAGTGTGCTTAGAGATCCGACCGATGCCGGGACAATCGGGCGAATGAGATGTTAACAAGGTGGGGTGGTCCCTAACAAGGTCGGTGCTAGGCTAAACACTTGTGACTACAAGGTGTGGGGGGTTGGGCTCCTAGCGGGCCTTGAGAGGTTGTCATAGAGGACCCGTCTAGGGATCAGCCATCCTAGCTCTGCTTTCCTTTACTTTGACCGCCACATCATCCATGACTTTGACCGTCACATCCTAGCTCGACTCCTATACCAACAAAGAGCTCAGATCCACTGGATTCATCACAAACTTGCTAATTTCTCAGTGTTAGCTCTAGCTCACCATATTTATTCTGTATTGTAATAAGAAAAATTAGTATTCTTTCCAGACTTAGATATAATTACGGATCGAGCTATTCTCTCTTCGACTCCACGGGTACTTGGGAGTCGTGAGATCAACCTTATTATTATCTCCAGATTTGGACATAGTCGCTGGTAGAGCTATTCTCTCTCCGACTCCACGAGTACTCAAGAGTCATGAGATCGACCTTATTATTCTCTCCCGACTTAGATATATAGTTGCGGATCGAGCTATTCTCTCTCTGACTATGAGAGTATTCGAGAGTCGTGAGATTGACCTTATTATTCTCTCCTGACTAGGACATAGTCGCTAATCAAGCTATTTTCTCTTCAACTCCACGGATACTCGAGATTTTTGAGATCGAGATTATTATTTTCTCCCAACTCGGGCATAGTAGCGGATCGACCTCTTCTCTTTCGACTAGATCAAAGTATTTTCTCGATTGGGGATGGAGTCATCACTTATTCCCTTGACTATAACTCAATCACGTATTGGTTTCTCTCATGAAGCTCAACTGGCTTTGATTCATTGTCCTCACACCAGGTCTGATCATTTGTATTTCATTTTTGAATAAATGTAGTGAGGCCTCCCTTTCAGCTCTACTTTGAAGTACTCAACCACATGAACTGATGGTCGTTGAATAGAATAGTAATAGTAAAGGATACAACAATTACAAATGACACCCTTTAATGAGGTATTAAAGAGGTCTTCTCTCCCTATATTAAAAAAAATGTGGAACCGCAGCGGCCCCTTACAGCCAGTCCCACAAATATTGAGGGAGGTAAATGAAGGTACACAGGTGGGACCCACATGATAGGGACTACCATAGGCAGAGCCCGTCTTCTCTCCCTACATAAGGTGATGGTAGGAAGGGAGCTCTCTCTCTTCTCTCAGGCTCTCTAACTATACCTCTCATATTGTACTTGTTTCCTCTACTATCAACATACTGTGCTAACTTAGCTATTAGAGTGGCTTTACTGGGGAACCCTTG
>JBBPFQ010671562.1:0-15510 GCA_037974815.1 Kaempferia elegans | reverse complement strand
ACATATAGTTGTTTAATCTTATAGCAATCCAACACCGCAAAAAAAAAATAATAATAAGGCTTATTTAATGATTTTAATAATAAAAAAAAGTGTCTTTCCATATTTGCTAAAGTTTAGGGCATATGCCATGATTAGAGCTTGAAATGAAATTTTTTTTATGATCTCAATGTGACACATTAATAATATAAAAACTTAATGAAAAATCTTTAATGTTCTGATTAGAGCTCTAAATGTGATTTGAGATTTTTAGTTCAATAACAGTAGTAAAAATTTAAATTTATTTTTTCTCTCTCAAAATTAATATTGTGCGTTGTGTCGGTAATTAATTAATAATAAAGTTTGACATTTGTAGGGATATATATTTTTTTTTTCATTGGGGAGAGTAGTAGATTTTGATGCCACAATTAAAAATTATATATATATATATAACTTGTTTAGAATAACCATGTCCAGAATTGGCATTCCGCTGCTCATTGTGATAACACTGATATTTTGATAATGATGATAAAAATAACAGTAGGGTAATAATCAAAAATATATATCAATAACAACAGCAGATTTTTTTTTTTAACTTATATTTTTGGTGCTGTTTTTATTTTTTATTTTCTTTACTTGTAGAAATCTGACGTCCACAAAAAACTCTGCTGCTGTTGTTGATATAAATTTTTGACTATTTACTGCTATATTTTTTTTTGCCATTATTCAAAGCTCCTCGATCTTTGATGTTTTGATCCATGTCGAACTTCTCTGGCTTGCTACTCTGTGTCAGCTCGATATGTACAAGAAGCGAGGCAGAGCTGAAAGTTCAAATTTTAATCTGATCCCAAGATTGTAAGAATACATGTACATTCATGAATGAAATAGAGGTTGCATATATTTTTCTCATGTCTTAACCATTTACACTAATAGCTAGTAAGCACCCGTGATTTACCTCCTCCGTGTTGACCTGGGGACGGGTTGGCGGAGGCGCTGGGTGCGAACGAATCACATTTTGCCACATGGTACAACATATAACAACTATAATGTAGTAGCTGCTACAAAATATAGCAGTTACTATGTAGTAGCTATTATAACGTTGTAGTAGTTACTATGTAGTAGCTGCTATAACGCTGCTACAATATTGTAGCAGTCACTATGCAGTAGTTGCTATAATATGTAGTAGTTACTGTGTAATAGCTGCTACACATGTAACAACTATATTATTTTTTAAAATCAGCACCATAGTGATTGTCACATGTAATTAAAGGAGAGAGAAAAGAAATTTATTTTAATTTAAGATGAAATAGAAAAAAGTTATTGCATGTAGAAGAAATGGATTAAAAAAATATTGAGTTTTGACTTAGAGAAAATAGGGTTTTGTACTTGGGCTTCGGCCCAACAAAATTGCTATTGTTCTTAAGTTTGGATATCATCAATCGCATCTGTCTTGGCTATAAACTATGCGTTGGCTCATCCTATCACGTGTCGATGCAATAATAAAAAGTAAGACAGTTTATGAACAAAATTTATAAAATTGAACCGGTCGTCTCCAAATTAATCGGCTCGAATAGTTAGATTATCCAAAAAAAGTTATATTGGTTCATGCCACTGGCAAGAGTTTTAAAGGCTGAACTAATTAAACATTAAGAGTAATTCATATTGAATAATACGAAAGTTGAAAAGTAATAAATAAAAGAACAAAAAAAAAAAACTCACTTGCTACATTAGACAATCAATAACACCTCAATTTGGCAATTGCAATAAGAAAAATGATGTTAGAATACATCACAATTCATATTTAAAATATGGCAAAAAAAAAACTATGATGCTACAAGTTGTTTATGAACAGTGTGGCATAAACAATGGCTATATCTTCACATAGGCTGAAGGAGCAAAAAATAATTAAAGACTATTTTTTAAAAAAATAAATGAGATAATTATGTGTACATCACATGTTCATTAGCAGTGGTCCTATAGAGGATTGAAAGATATCATGCAGCTCATCCTGCACTGCTTTGGAGTGATACTCGCAACTTATAAGGCTAACTAATGACGGGAAAACAATGCGTAAGTTCCTTTGGAATGAATCCTGCCTCAGGCTACGTAAGACTTGCAAGGCCGAGACAAGTAGCGATGTCCGTGCAGCTAGTTCCTCTTTCTTAGCAGTGCCCAAAGGGAGTATACAGTGAGCTGTTGGACCAGCATCTGAAGTCTCATCGTTCTGTTGTTGTCCCGCACAGTTCAAGTAGATCTTGAATATTTTTTGGCAAACGAACACCACGAGTGATTCTATTTTCAGTTCGTTTGACAGAACAGGATCTTCAGTGAGTACAGTTTGCAAGAATTTGAGCAGGTTCTCATAAGATTCGTTCTCAAAATGAATGACTGGTGGACCGGGAATCTCCAACAGGGAGCATGCTTTTTGCAACTTCTGTTGTACGATGGTTTCACTGCTTACTTCGCTTGAATGCGAAGCAATGGATGTAAGTACGTCCAATAGGATGCTAACATGAGCAGCTGAAAAGCACTTTCGATGAACTTCATAAAGCTTCTTTACAACCTATCAGCAGAAATAATTAAAATTTGTCATCAGGGGAACAACTTGTCGGATTCATTTGATTTTTTTAAAAACCACATCACTGATCTAAAAGTTAAATATGATATGCATGTGCAGAAGCTAATTCCATGAGATTCATCATACCCTAAGCAAGGCAACTTGAGAACCTAGCAATCGAGAGCAACTGTTATTATTTGAAAATTTTAACAACATACTGCCATTAGATATACGTATTGAAGAAGTGATTATGATAAAAAAAAAAAAAAACTGGTGAGAACATAGAAATAGAAAAGAAATGGTACCTGAACAATCTGGAGCTGAACACTTATGTGGTTCTTCATTCTGATAATTGCATACGAGGCTGTTTCCATATTAGCATCTTCCTCCTCGTTAATGTATTCGTGATCAGAATATTGATCCACACTATCCGAAATTTCAATGTCTTGCATGATTCTTATGATGCTAGAAAAAACAGGCAGCATCGAAGCAGCTGACTTTTTTAAGGGTACCAAAATATCTTTCCATTCTTCTTTTGATAGCTTGCTTCCCAGATGGGCAGTCAAATGGAGTAGGGCAGCCATTCCTGTATTAGCATAATGCTTATAGGGACTGCTAACAAAGTTTGTAACAATACATACGACACTCCCAAGTTGTGAGCGCACAACATTGAAAAATCTGACAAATAGGTCGACTAAGCATTTTGCTGCCAAAGTATCTGTTTCAGATTTGGCAGAATCATCATTTGGAAACTGAGGATCATGAACCAGTAGAACTTGACCAACAGTTATATTCTGTGTATTGCTAAAAATGGGGTAAATCACAGATTTCAGGATATTAATCCAAAAGGTGTCAGTAAAGAGGTGACCATGGTCCTTCAGAATATTGAAGAGTACTTCTAGAGCACCTTTTCTGATAGCTGGCCGAGTATCAGACGTCAGCTTGGATAAACCTGAAAAGTTGTTGAATAGTTAGTACAAACTATATTTTCACTGGTGTAGTGAGAAAAGCACGGAAACCAAACGCAAAAGGAAAGTTGTTGAATGGTTAGTACCTTCTAGTAAAGGAAACCAAAAGAAAGCATGATCATCCTTTTCAGTCAAATTGCCATCCAAACCATCCCCATTTCCTAAATGACCCTCAGCATTGTTGTCGTAGCAGACGAGACCACCTTCTGCCAGTTTAACAGCACAGAATCGGAGGAATGCAATAGCGTTGAGGCTTGCATCATTATTGAATCTGCTATTTGTAAATGCAATCAAGCACTTCACACAGACGGTGAATGTTGTGGTCTCTGTCTCAGTAATGTAAGGAAAATAATCTCTAACTATTTTCTCCATTGTCTCAAAAGCTAACAGCACGATACTCTTACGTACATCTGAGGCAGCAATTGTGAAAACCTAAACATAAACGAGGCATTAATGTCAGATGCAAATAAGTAAATTTACAAAGTTTTAACCCAATATCTCACCATGAAGGCAAATTGGAAAAAGAAAACTGAAAGGTGAAAAAACAAAAAAAAAAAAAATCTAGCATACCAAGAAAACACTTTTCCATCCTGACTTCACATGATTAACACGACTCAAAACCATCTGAGAAACACATCGAACAATGAGCTCACGAATTTCAGCCGAATCACTTTTCTGCATGACAACCACAAAAGGTTTCAAGAATTCATTCTGGAAATTATAATTAGCAAGCTCTTCTCGCTCCAAGAATTTCATAGCCAATTGCCTTAATGCATCCATTACAAAGATTGCAACTGAGAGATTTTCTGATAATCCAACTGAAACAAAAAATTCGGAAAGAACATTCCAGATGCAGGACCAAACCAATCGGATTCGATTCATATTGTAATGTCTGCATTGGCAAAGGATAGGCCACATCATACAGTTTGTAATCTTGTTAAGAAAAAATATTGTATTCACAGATATTTTCTAAACAACCATAAAAAGAATCTTACGCTATTTCAACTATTTTTGTGAGGCTGAAAACACGAGGATCAGTCGGAGATTGCAGTTCTGTCATAGAAACCTTGCACAGGGCCCTCACAAAAGCTACAATAGCATCACTATTCAATCTTTGGCTATGAGCAAATATATGGTTTAGCTCAAAAGTACCAATCTGGTCCAACAGATTTAGATTGGAAATGAAGTTATTAATCTGATCCGGAGTAACTAAAGCTGAAGCCTTATTTCCCATAGATGCACTATCATAAGAACCCCCTCGAACCACTGCCATTACTGCTGGATTTTGAAGAGCATTTCCTTTCTTCTTCACGGACGTTGTTTTCTGCGCTTTGTCTTCTGCTTCATTAAGTGGTGCCACAAAAAATGAAGCATCAGGTGGTGCACCCTCTCCTAGGAGCTGTAAATGCTCAAACCGTGAAAGACATGTAAATATATGATCCCAGGATTCTTGCAGATAATTACCATCTTCAATGGCAATTGATATTATAGCCTGTTGACAAAGAAAAATACTAAAACACTCATTTTTTCTGACAATTGAGACATACTGGTTTTACCAAAGTACGCAGAATGGATTAAGAGATTCAAACAATACAAGCATCCAGATGTTCAGATCTAGATTGGATTTATATATTTGTGGCTATTGCTCCATAGCATGCAGTAAATGTGGTGAGAAGGAAGACTGTCAATTAAGCACAAAGAAAAAAATCCTGACGGACAAAGAATGAATCTACCACGAATTTTTCTAAGAACAATACCAGTATTCATGCAGCTATATCTTTTACTTTGCTAGCCAATGGCAGATATTTTTTGTTGACGGACTATCAACTGTTGAACTAAGCATTTGAGTATGAATATAATTGGTTTTGCTGTGAAATGAAAATACTAAAATGAATAGGAGTGTTAGCCATTCAACCCAAGATTCGAAAGATTGCACTTGGTTTCAGAATGATTTTGACTTGATCTGGTTTCCACCATATACCATGTGACAGAAGTAAGAGATAAATGCAGCTATCAATGCCAAAAAGCACATATATCTGGATTTAATTAGATTCATTGTTGACAATGCAAATAAGAATTAATTTTCTCTTTAATCGAGGTTTAACAAGGCAGAAGAAAAATATGCCTTTTCTAGGCTGTTTAGTCCACATCTTGTAGCTTAATCATTGTGATTTATTCTATTTTATTCATGCCATACCTTTTTACTTTAATGTTCAAAATCCATTGGTATACATCCACCAATTAAAAGCAAGCTCGATGAGTGATTTAACAAGCAGACTTTAGCAAAACCAACAAGGTCATTTGCACACATATGTTCATTTATAATAATCAAGCCAGAGTATCTAGGAGGGTATGGAATGCTTTATTGCCAGTGTACCAATATTTATTGGTCTTTCACCAGAACACTACGCACGCACGGGCGCACACAAAAGACATTTGGAACAAAGTCAGAGGAGATGAGCCATCAGACAATCGATCATTGTATTTGACCTTCTGATTGTTGGTACAAACCCAGTACTGGTTCCATACCCACCCGAGCCACATTCGAGATGAGGCTTGTGGTCTTTGAAATGTTGGTATGTGAGTAAATGCAAAAAACAGCATGACTGAAAGTTGTTCATGTCTGTTCATTGAAAGGAGATAAGATTCTCTGGTTTTCTCTGGTTACAATTTTTAATTCAACGGCTAAGAGAATTCAATTTTTTTTTTTTTTACTTTTAATCTGTTTTAATGGATGTCTGTAGCCAACCGTCAAAAAAATAATAAATTCTGGTCACCAAGTTGAGATATGCATAGAGGATGAAAAGGAAATTCATGGAAATATCAGCATATGATGCAACATGTTACTATCAGCTCCCAGTAAATGACCTATGACAATTATCTTCAAGATAACATAGTTTACCAATGGATATATACTTAAAGTATTCACCTTAACAGCATCAACATTCTTCTGCTTCATATCAGCAGCACAATGAAGGTAAGTGAATTTAGCAACAGATGTAACGAAAGCATCTCTTTGTGTCTGCATGAGCATCACTGAGGTGACATGAACGGCATATCGGAAACCTTGTAAACACTGTGCTGTGGCAGACTTGTCATCACTTTGGTCAAGTGTCACACTGAAAGCAGCCATCATGGGAGCCCAACAAGCCTCCATCATAAATCTTAGGATTGCAGTATCCGTGACAGTATAGAACATAGACCTAATCGCCAATCAAATAAGCATAAATGAAAAACATAATATTGTATACAAATAATCTGAGATTCGATTATCTTTCTTACTCTGATTTTCCAGTCTTTGCTCTAAATTGCCCTTGGATGTGCTTAATTAGTTGATCGCTTGCACCTAATGCCTTCTCTTCAGATTGTTTCCAATTGACTAAATTGAAAATGTTGTCAAACCCCAAAAGCTTGTTGATGCTGCTTGTCTGCTTATTTTGTGGAGCAGAAACATCAGCACTGATTTTTATTTCACTTTTCACAATTTGATCATACAAAGAACCAAGGTATTCTTCTGGTAAATCCTTTCCATCATTTATTCCTCGATTGTTGCGAATAAACTCAGCTTTTGACATCTGTTAATATAGTGAGACACATTTTAGCATAGCTGCATTTAACTTCCAAAGAACATCATCAGTAATATACCTTATCTTTAACCATGCTGTTGTGTGCATCAGTGTTCAACATAATCACAGAATAAGCAAGAACATATGCTGTATCTGCACTAGTGAAAGAACTTGGGTTGCATTTACAGTATCGCTCTGCAAACTTTTCCATTATGCGATCAATCTTCTGTGCTTCTCCAGGCAATCTGAAACCTCTTAAGAAGAACCTAATAGCTTCGCCAAAATTCATATTCTCAAAATTTATTGAGTCAACATATGCATGCATGACTTTCAGAGAGAACTCTTCCCTTTCACCCAAGTAGTCTCCGATCATAGCTGCATTTAGACCAGAAGCATTCTTCAAGAAGGAAGCTACTTCTTCTGGAGATGCACCTATTTTCTTGGTTTTGATTAGAAAATCAATACCCTTTGAAGGTTTTTTATTAAACAATGCAACACCTTTCTGCAAACATAAGCCCAACATTAATCACTAATAGTTCACAAAACAAACTAACAAAAGCTAAAGAAAGAGCATCATGTGTCCTTGCAGAAAAAGAAAAATCTTCACCTGAAACTCCAACTTATATGCCCTGCGTTGTTCCAATGAAGCAGCATCAGAGAGCTCATGGTTTGCATCCAAATGCAGATCATAGTCGGTCACACTTCCTTCTTCGCCATTCAAAGAGGCAAGGTTATCTGAAGAATGCTCATGTATATGTCTCTCTGGAGCAAAATCACCCAGTTTCAGCTGTTGGTCCATCCACACACCCATTGACTTAATGATACAATTGAGGCACTTCACTGATTCAATCTGTAACGTGGTATCCTGAGCTGGGGATAGTGATGTCACTGACCCAGGAGGAACACCTAGAGCAGTCTTTAGCAGGCCATTAACAACCCTGCAATTATCTGATGGAATTAAAAGTGAATTCATAGAAGAAGAAGTCATCATCATACAACTTCACTTTACCAATCATATTTCTGTTACCAGATAAAGGAACAGGTTTAAGATAGCTTATAAAAAGAGCAAAGCCTTTTAAGTGTTGAATTATATGTATGATATACCTTTCAAAAATATTTGGCGCATTCACATCACAATCATAGTTCACAAAAATGTCAACCATAACCTGTGGGTCCTGGCAGATCTTTTCCAATAGGTTGAGAACTGTCATTTTCTGCAAAAAACTAGGCTGAAGAACATTCTCAAGGATTCGGAGGACAAGCATTGGAAAGAAAACTCCAACTTCCTCCTTCAGCCCTGATCTAAATTTCGACATTAAACCCATGAAAATAGAGCAAAGAAGCTGAAAAATAGTCATCATTGACAGGGCACTGTTCTTCAACAACGATAAGCAAAGGTATTGTTTGATTGCTCCAAGAAACCTACATAAAACATAAATCTGAAAACTTTTAAGCAACGCCAACTTAGAGAATAAAGAAAAAATTTGACCCCAAAAAAAAATCCCATAAAATTGTTAGCTTGAGATTGAATTAGTGGCAGACCTCTATTTGCTATTGTTTCTTCAAAGCTTATAGTTATAGACTATCTTGCTACAGAAAAATAGATTATACACTGGAGCTGCATACGAGAAATCTGAGAACCCTTTATCATGCTTATATTTCAATAGTTCTTCAAACAAATTCATGAGATTAATTTAATGATAGGCTTGATCTTGTATACATTATTTCAAAATAATGCAGATTAAATTCAGCTTTACTTGGAAAATATCTGTATAAATAAATAATCAAAATTATATCATACTAAAGTCACTAAAGGAGGAATACTAGGAAATCCATTAAAAAAACAATCCTAAGGGAAGCCCACAAGATGATGACAGCAACAACAATATCAAATAGATACCTTAAAAGTGCCCACTTCGTCGGACAGGCACAGTAGGTTTCAAGCAAAACCCAGAATTTTATATAGAGAGGTCCTTATTAGATATCATCATGGTAGATTTTATGACAACATCAATAAATACATTAGCCACAATCCTTTCAAATGCATGGTAACATTTTCCATCTTTTATTGTTAACAATTGATTTACTTTCCAAAATTGGACAATATTTATGATCCTTCTTTCTGATTATAAAAGGTTAGCACATGGTAAGCGAGTTTATGTCAGATGACATGCAATTGAGGATCTTAGTTTATATAGAAGCAGCAAAAACACAAACAATAAGAACAACAGTACAACACCAAGAACAGACCCCATCTGCATTGAGAATTTTCACTAAACAAGAACAAAGATAATAAGCCTTTTTTACTAATTACCATATCATTAGTCATATCTTTTTTAATTATGTCATTTTTTTTTGTTCTCTAATATCTCCTGTAAGCTCTAATTATTCAACTTGTCTAACTGATATATAGCCATTAAGAATGCTCATATTATTTAACATTTTCTCTTATTTTGTCATCTATTGGGATACATACAACTGCTTGATAATATATTTTGTTTCATCTCTCTAATAACCATACATTATGGTTATTAAACATAAACAAACAGGCTTTTCGACAAAAACTGAGTCACTCGCGCAAGGTTCAAAATCTTGAGACATGCCGAAGTTTCAATTTTGACTAGCACAGTAATATTTCGATATCGTGCTAATGTTTCGATGCATGGTGTCGGTAATGAATTAGAGTTGAAGAAGAAAGGAGATAAAACATAGGAAGGAGTATGTATTGAGCATAAATTTAAATTTTGTATCATGCCAGATGAAACATTATTCCGATAAATTATTGAAACTCAATACTACTCAGGACAAATAATGTCTCCTTCCTTTGCTTCATCTTCTTCTTCCTTTAACCTCCAATTTGTCACCATCAGTGTCATGCATTGAAGCATGATCCTGGAACACTATCTTTCCCGTCAAAAGATTGAAACTATGGCATGACTCAAGATTTTGAACCTTGGATATGTTTCAACCGTCCGGCACGATACAAGTTTGAAAAACTAACACTCTAACCATACCTTCCTCCACCCCTCCTCCCCCTCACTAACTCCTTCAAGCTCACCACCACAAGCAATGCCTACTGTGACAAAGCAGTGGTGATAGAATCAAGCGCTTTATGCGCCTCGACTCAAGAAGTATTATTCTCTAACAAGTCCCACCTCGATTGGTAAAGGTAAGGATAATTAAGTTCTATTTCATAGGTTTAAATATACAAGGAGAATTAATTAAGGAGTTCAATTGTGATGTATAACATGTCATATGAAATTGACAAATTTGTTGACTAAGATTTTGCCACATCAGTATTTAATTGTGACGGCATCAAGACATTACGATAGATTTGTTACATCTTGAAATAGTTCGTGATAGATTTGACAACTTGTAAAGTTCATGATAGATTTCGTTAAAAAAGGCAAAGTTTAAAAAAAAAATAGCAATTAACCTTTATTTTACTAATTCATAATTTTCACTTTGTAATTTTGATGCAAATTATGTATTTATTTATGCTATGAAATAGTTTATTTATTTTGAGACATAGTTCAATATTTATTTTCAATTGTCATCAATTTTTGATGTAATTGAAGACATTTTTTATGATCGAGACATAGGAAAACCCTCCTTCATTTGTCCATGCTAAGAAAGTAGTTTGGTATTTTTCCTAATAGCTTGAGCTCTTGCACCAGTTTGCTAGTCATTTGTATCATATAGATGATCATTGGCAATAATAGTCTTTGAGTTGATTCAGTCTGGATTTTGAGCTTTAGCTGCGCTATGAATATAAAATAATAGTGGTTTCCTTACTTTGTCAAGCTTTCCGAATAAGTGGTCAATAAGTCAACTTTAACAAAACAACCTAGCCATTGTCCTAATATGACTATGTTTCCTATGTTAAATAGAAGAATCCAAAATATCTAAAGATTTTCTCTAGAAATTTTTATCCATGTATCTATTCATCCTTCAATTTTTGTCTTTATTGCAGTTGAAATTACATTTCTTAGATTCAATTGTTTCTAATTTATTAGAAAGGGAGCTTTGTGCATCATTAAAGTTGTTGCTGTGTGACCTAGTGATCACCAGTTCAAGTCACAGATACAACATTTTGCAATGCAGGGTAAGGTTGCTACAATAGACCCTTCCCTATGACCCCAACATTAGGGGGAACTTCATGCACCGGGCTGCTCTTTTTTTAATTATTTCAAATTTATTCTTCCAAAATTTTAGTCAATTAACAAAATATCACATGTCAATAACATGCACAATAAAGGTGTGTCTAAAACATTAGTAATATGTTTATATAGTTGAAATTGATTAGCTAATCACTTATCCACATAATGAAGTTGTTAGGAAAGGAACCAATTTATATTTATATATTGGATCATTGCACTTGTTCATGTAGGGCCTCCTAACTCTAATAAACGCCTCACACCCATCATGGCTTAGAGTACTACCTTATTTTAGAATTTGAGACATGTAGGATTTAAACCCTAGATATCATGTTAAAACCTGAGAGAGTGCCCAATCCAAACCATAATGCAAAGACACATAAATGTCTGGGCATTAAAGTATATTTAAGAACCATATTTTCAGAATACAAGTTTAAAGAGGGGAGTTTTCCTCTCCGAGCGACTTTCTCCTTTGCCCCTTCAAATCCAACATCATTTTTAGAGGTGAGTGTCTGGCTATAATAGCATGTTGAAATTGATTGGGTGATCTCAAAAGCTCAAACTATTCAAAAAGAAACCACACTTGTTCACGTGGGACCAATGGGCATGGAGCCTCCCTGCTTTAACACATATGACACTAATCTTAAGAGACAATAGATAAGAAATTTTAATTAACCAATAATGTAAATTTAAAGGCATTAGAAAATCACCAATATATATACTTCCATTAAGTATACCAATAATGTTCACTATAAACCTTTTATCATATTCTAAACAACCACTAGATACTGATGCCAATTCTAAAACCAAAGCTTGCCCTAATATGAATTTTTATTTATTAGTTAAAAACATTACATCCAAAACTGGAATCAGAGGACAATATTATCATGGGTGGAGTTAGCAGCTAACGTTCCCTCTATATGCACATGGAATCATAAACTAACCAAAACATTCAACATTTTCCCCCTCTATACACATGAACTATAATCTCATACAAACATTCCATTACCATAGGCCTAAGTACATTAGTTACGGCCCATGGAGGATTGGACTCCATTATTCCAAATTTCAATCTATTTGTTCTCCATTAGGTTTAAACGTGTATCTTAGTGATCCCTGACATCGGCTTCCTTATGCATCCATCAGAATGGACAACAAAAACCGGGATGAATAATTCTATACTAAAGCTTAGTGGACTTTTTTTCTACTAGAATATTTAGTAATCCAGGTTCACCTTGTGGCTGATACTCTCAGTCCATTTAATGTGCTCAAACAAGATTATGAGTGACTAAAAGACTGTGTTTTTTTTACAAAAAAGAATTATCCAATTAATCTGTTTGAATCAATTTTCTGTTGCAACTTCTAATTGATAATCCAATATTTCAGATGGTCACATAATAGCAGTTAATGCTATGCATAGAATTATGGCATGAATAAGAACCCAACAAAACAAACTTCAATTATGATTATATGGTGTATCAGTGGTAGAAAGTTGGAAGGAAAATATGGGACGAAAAACACTTGCCTCTCATTTGCCCGCCAAAGAGGCCCAGCATTTTCTATTCCTATCTTTAGAAGCTCCAGTGACAAAACCTTCCCCCTCATCAAGAGAGGGTCTTCAGGATTCTCTTGTGCCGAGAACTTCATTGAGAGCTTGCACAAGTTTCTGAAAAGAAACAAGCCATCCTCTCTGATCTTGCTCAATCCACCGCCATTTGCAGCCGCTTCTTCCTCTGAATCCGGCGGCATCAAACCCTCCTCCTTGTTTGATTTAGAAGGCAGAAGGTCTGCGTCGCTTCCCGCCATCACCTCGTTAATAAAATTCTGCGCAGACTGTACCAGAGTTGAATCATTCAAGTTCCTATCTGAGAGATCCATCATGTCGGCAATGGAGACTATTCGGATCTTGACATCCGTGGAATCAGCCTCCGTCCTAGTAAAAACGATAACGACGATCTGAGCCAGTACCAACTTGGCACACAACTGATTGGCTCCGCTCTGGCTGCCAAGGTACACGTTGTAGCAGCTCCGGATGATCTGGGCCAAGCATTCGTCGCGGATCAGCACGAAGGGTGAGCGAACGGAAGCGATAAGGACCCTGAGCATCGCGAGTTCGAGGGCCTCGTCGCCGATCCCTCCGCAGCTACAGACTGAAGCGAGGAGTCGAGAGGCGGAGGAGCCGGGGGCATCGTCGCCGTCGGCTGGGAGGTTGATGTCGCCGCGGAAGAGACCGTGAGAGAAGAGCTTCTGGGCGCACTCGAGGGCGGTATCGGCGACCTTAGGGTAGGCGGAGTCAATGGCGAGGACGAGGGGGTGGAGGACGAAGTCGGCGTCGGAAGGAGGGATGCCAAGGAGGACGGAGGGGTCGGGGGAGTCGGGGATGGAGTCTAGGCGATCTAGGGCTGACTTACAGATGGCGACGAGGTTGGCGTGCTTGCGCCAGGAGGCGTTCTTGATGATCTTGTCGAGGGCGGGGCCGAGGACGCGGCCGGAGCGGGAGGTCCCGCCGAGAGGCAGGAAGGAGGCCATGGCGATGGGATCAGATCGGAGGAGACATTGTGAGGAGAAGAAGAGGGAGGAGGATCGCCGGATCGAATCGGGAAAAGATGGCTACCGCCGAGATGGATGGCATCGGAAGAAATGAACGAGTCAGCGAAAGGAAAAGGGTCGGAAAATTCGAGTTTGACCCTTCAGCTATTTTTGCTCATGGATTTTAAAGCTCTCTTCGCCCTGTTTACCTCGCTGGTTTGGAGAATGAAGGAACGGATCCATCATTCATCGCTCCATCGAGAAATTTTGCTCCAAAGTTGATGTCCTCCTATAATCACGATGAAAAAACTATTGTTTTTTTCCCCTCTTTACAGGTATGGTCATGGTCAAGATTACAGGTATGGTCATGGTCAAGATTGTAGAACATTAGTGTGTGAGAAGGGGGTGAATTATATATTTTTAAATTTTTTTAATTTAAAATTGAGTACTAGCTAAAAAATAAATTAAATATGAAAAGAATAGAAACAGAAATAGAACATAGTGATTTATTTGGTTCGGAGCATTCAACGACTCCTAGGCTCTAAAACATAAGTCATTTGGACCTTTCCGATGAGTAATCCATTAAAATCTTTACTAATAAACTCCCAATAAAGTAATCTAATACACAAATGAGGAAAGTGTAACATCCTACACTTTCCTATATAAATATAATAATAAGCAAAATTAAATTAAACCAACACTTCAAGTGGTAGACTATTGTAGCTCAAAGTTAGTATAGCTCTGACTATAGCAGTCAAGTATAGTAGGGTCGTAGCACAGCAGTATCACAAAGATGGAGCAATCAGATGGTCAAGAATTAGCATAGAAAACTTATATTAAAGAGGCCGCTCAGGTTGTCCTTTATAGCTCATTGGAGGCACCTCCAATGGCTTGAGACGCTTCCAATGAGGCAAATCCAATTTGAAAACTAAGTTTCTATCTACATTGAGGCGCCTCTAATCTGCTCCAAGATTCCTTCAGTCCGCTCCGAGATGCCTCCCTGTAGTAAAACTTTATCTTCGTAATTTATCTGTGTGAGGGCGCCTCCGCCCTATCTAGGGAACCTCTATTCAACTTTGAGGCTCCTCTAGCATAGCTCATTCGAGGCTAACTCTTGCACTTTATTCTTGCAAGACGCGTTAGTTCAAATAACAAAAGGTAACCTATAAATCAGAATTAGCATATTAAAAATAAGATCAACTTATAAATTAGATAATGTCTTATCAAGATAAAGATCTAGTCATGGTCTCAACTTAGATTTCTAAAATGAATCTAAGTTGGACCAGCCCCTAGAGTCTCTCTGGGACTCGTCCTCACTAGATCTCTCTCCTCTAGTTGCATATCTCCACTTACCTGCCAAACATCTGGTCTTCTAGACCTATTTGGACTTTCCCTAGTCCTACTTAGTGTCCGATCAACCTGATCAACTAAGCCTTATGTGTAACACTGAGTTAACACAAATAGATATAAAATAATAACATTCATGATTCGCTGGTCAGTCAACCGGATGTAGCTTCACTTACTAAAACTTTCACCACCTAGCTTCACTCACTAGGCCCTACCTTCACTCAGACTTCACTCACCAGGACTTCCACCACCTACCTGTTGGGCCTTGCCTTTTATATACATTTTAGTTTGAAATAAGAATCACATAATCAATATCTGCATTTTATGCTATACTATCCAATATTCTACATTGAAGATAACATGGTGCTCGGTATGGCACAGAAGATCATGTTATCAGTACCTTGTAGATT
>JBBPFQ010671456.1:0-15511 GCA_037974815.1 Kaempferia elegans | reverse complement strand
AAGGTGAAATCGCTCGCCCCCAGCGCCCCCGCCAACCCGTTCCCAGGCCAACACGGAGGAGGTAAATCACGGGTGGCTAATAGCCATAAGTGCAAATGGTTAAGATATGGGGGAGGTATATGCTCAGGCACGCCGAGTTTCGACCTCTCGACCGTGCATGTGACTTTATGTTTCCTATTAATCCTCATGAAATGATCGGCTGGTCAAACCAAACGGGCTAGTTTCCATTCCAAACCGGTACAGGCGAGGTTCACATGGACCGGACCGGAGTAGGTTCGTTCTTCCCGTCCTCAATCCCGCCCCTCTCTTCCATTGTATGGCTCTGCTGCCTCCGCCTTCGTCCTTTCCCTGTGCCCGATCAGCCAGAAACCCTACCGCTCGTCCGCTTCGCCTTCCTACGAGAAGAGGAGGTCGGCCTCGAGGTCGAGATGGAGTTCTTGTGGTGGCGGACTTGCGGGATCCTCCTCAGAAGCCAACCAAGTTGGTTACTTTCTTGGGCAAGGGCGGTTCCGGGAAAACCACTGCCGCCGTGCTCGCTGCGCGGGTTAGACTCTTCTCTTACGTGTGAATGCATTTCGCCGCCTTTTCCTTTTCCTTCCTGCTAAGTTGCTTGCGTTGATCAGTAATGTGTTCGATCGATATTATCGAAGTGGAGCTCAGGATTGTCCTTTCTATCGTTTTGATTGCTACTTCTAATATCTCGTTTATGGAATGCTAGAAAAGGTTCAAATTGTAGTTGAAGGGTAATAACATGTCACGATCTGCTTAAATTCAAGTGATGTCTTGCTCTCATGAGTGAAATGCCGTGTGATACGATTTGCTAACCGTAGAAACGTACAATTGGGATAAAAGTATTTTATTTAAGTGAGTAGTATTCAATGAAACCAGAAGCGTTTCGTAGAGGATCTTACATGGAAGCATCGAGCAGTGGTGCATCAAAGACCTGAAATACTGTAGGGCCAAATTGACTTGCATAATTGCTCACGCGATACAAAATTTTAATAATTTTAAAGACGATGCATTAATTGGTACTTTCAAGTACATTGTACATGCACAATGATGAGAAAATTATTATGAAAAATAAACTATAAAGAAAGAAAGAAAAAAGATTAAAATTATATTTTTCAAATGATACAAGGTAGATATTGATATCAATGGCTAAATAAAGTGAGATGCCTTCAAATATCCAAGTTGGACTAGTGCAACGAGATAAATTAAAGATTATTCTGATTTTATTGTAGGGTCAATAACTATTTTAGGAGGCTAACCTGTAATAAAATGCATACTATATTAAATATCTTTGAGCCCATTTGGTGCAATTGCCCCCATTAGGCTCTTTCTAGATCCTTCCATCGAAGCATGATTATGTATTTTTGAGTTTCCATAGATAATAATCATGTACTTTGTATAATTACTGGGATAGAACTGATGCAGCTAGTTCTTTGGTAGAATGCTAATTAAGATTGCAACAACATTTGATGGATATGATCTGTGTTATTCTGAGCATGTGTTGTTTTCAATCTCTTGTTTCTTTGGTATCTCTAGTATTATGCAATGGAAGGGTTGAAGACATGCTTAGTGGTGCATTCTCAAGACCTGACTGCTGAAATGCTGATGGGTTGCAAGATTGGAAGCACCCCACTGGTGTATGATAGCAACCTTTCTGTTGTTCGGCTGGAAACAAGCAAGGTAATCCATCATTGAGATATTCTCATTGTTCAGCTTCTACACATTTTTGTTGCTTGATTATGGAAATGACAAATATATCTTCATCTCGACTTCTTAAAAAGAGTAGATGCTTCTTGACCCTCTTGAACGAATGAAGAAAGTAGATGCACGGATGAATTTAACTCAAGGTGTTCTTGAAGGGGTGGGTTATATGCTTGTTTTTTCTCACTTTTCTTGTAACCTTGATGAACTACTAATTGTTGTTTCTAAAAGAATAGATTGTGAGTGAAGAATTAGGGGTTCTTCCTGGAATGGATTCCATTTTTTCTGCCTTGGCGCTTCAAAAGCTAGTGAGTTTTGATCTTGGCAAGAGAAACTTCTCGACCAGTGAATTTGATGTGATCATTTATGATGGTGTTAACACTGATGAGACATTAAGGTTGATTGGAGTGACGGACAGGACAAGGTAAATGTTACCTCTATGGGTTGCTCATCGCTGTCTAACTGCAAATATCTGATGACTTTTATATGTGAAAGACAGATCATATTTAAAATATGCCAGGAGCTTGGCTGAAAAGACAGACATTGGAAGATTGGCAGCACCTTCTTTGTTGAAACTAGCATATGAATCTATCAGGTTAACTGATGGATCCAGCGATGGTAAAACAAGTGCAGAAATATGGGAGGAAATTGAGCGAATCCTTGAGGTTATCATCTTAATTCATGCTTTAAGCATTATTTGAGGTCTTATCATATGTTTCTCATATTCTTAAGAAATTGTTCATCCTTGCTGTCTTGTCTTTACAGAAAGCATCAGCTTTATTCACTGATTCATCAAAATTTGGATGCTACCTTGTTATGGATACAAGAAGTCTGTTGTCTGTTAATGCTGCATTGCGATATTGGGGTTGTGCAATTCAAGCTGGAACATGTATTCGTGGAGTGTTGGGTTTTTATCCACAATCTTGTGGTGTGACAGAAACAATCATCCAAAAGTTCTCACCTCTGCCATTTGGGTGTTTGCCATATGTTTCCACAGAGGAATCTGTAGATTTGTCTGCCTTGATAAGCTCTTTAAACAAAGACTTAAAGGTTCTTTTTGAAAGTAGTTGTAGTAACTTGCAATCAGCAGTGACATTTGACTCTAGCCAGAAGTCGGTGACCCTCTTCATGCCTGGTTTTAACAAGTCAGAGATAAAACTATATCAAGTGTGTCATTCATTGCCTCTTAATTTTTAACGTGCTTTTCATACACATAACCTCAACAGTGGATTGCATTATGTTTTGATGCATTAGCAATAAGCAATTTTGTTGGGCGCATTCAACTATTCAAGTACTTTTAGTGCATGCTGAACTATGACATCCACATGCGTTGTCTTAGTTGGTGTCCTTATACCAACTTTGAATTTGTGATTCACAAAATTTTCCCTAATTAGAGATTATTTTACTTACTACTTGAAGTTGTTTCTTTATTGTCTTAACTTACTGTTACATACATGTGCAGTCAAGCAGGTATGTTCATTGTCATAATTTGCCATTGTTGCTGCTGTTTTATCATGCCACTCCGCTTAGTAAGCATATTTTGAGACAGTGCACAACAGATTTTTTTTAACCCTTGAATGATATTGCTGATCCAATTGATAATGGACAGAGATACTTATGTATCAGTTTGACAATATATCAAGGATAGGGCTTACTTAGTCTGACCTGGTGCACCAGTTCATCTTTCCTATTAGTTGGTTACTCACATTTTTTCCTGCCATATGAATATATATTTGGTGAATGTGTGCCATTGGAATAATTGCATATTCTGATCTACATCTCCAAAGAATACTAGAGATGATATAAATGGACTGTAAAATCATTTCCTTTATACTATTTCCTTTATAAATTGGTTATATTACTTCCACCAATTAAGGCTTTACATATTTCATCACGTTCGAAACATATGGGCTGCAAGGACATTTTGTATGTTTAGACTGAGGATCTTGCAATAGTGCAAGTCAATTACATACATATCTTATTTGCTTACAGTGGAGCTAAAATTGAGTGATAAAGAGGTGAGCCATTAGACACCCAGTGAGTTACCTTATCCTCCCGTCGTGTAGCACTGCAGTTTGTGACTGTAGTATATGGTCCGTAGATCCATGCATTATCATTCATGGGGCGGCTAGAGGAATACTATCATAATATCATTGAATTCAAAATATGCTTAAACAAAGAGGATTCCATGAGAACACTACGAAGAGCCCTGATATATTGTTCCCTTAAATAGACATATGGATGTTTTCCCCATTTAAATGGCCATAATTTTGTGCAGACGTGGTTTAGGAGTTGGAAATATATCATTTTCTTGCTTTGCGTTGTGAATTCCTGCTTGTTTCTTTTGTCACAATGCATGTTCTGTATTAAGTTTGTGATGCAATATGAGATTCGTTTTTAAGATAATGATTAACGTTTATATATTATGTAAGCAGTACCGAGGAGGGTCGGAACTCCTGGTGGAGGCTGGGGATCAGAGACGCATTATAAAACTGCCGTCTGGTATGCATGGAAAAGTACGAGGTGCCAAATTGAATGACAGGAACCTCGTCGTTACACTCCGATAGCCAGTTCCAAGGAATGGATCTGGTAGCAGTATTGGCTGAGCAGATATGCTTACCTTGCTGTTTCTTTTCCCAGCTCAAGGTCTCTCTCTCCACTAATCATGTAAATTATCCTTGTTAAATTGTTTCATAAGTACACAATCATTCTTTCAAATTTCCAACTGTTATGCTTTATAGAATTTTGGTATTCTAGCTTTACTCGTGCTTGCCTTCACTATGATACGTCAAATTGCAGGATGATACCAGATTTGTATCAGTTGATGCATTATTGGTCGAGTAAATTGATTCAATCATCTCATCATGACGGTTGTGTTGGAAATTTGTAAAATAGGGCTCTAAATGTGTTACACGCCTTAAATTTATACGGCGCAAGATAATTTGTAAAAGAGCTTCCACCAAAATCTTAGTATGAATTTGTGACTCCAAAAAATATTTAAAAAATTGAATTTATAATGACGAAGAGGATTTAAAATTCGGCTCGCGCCTTGAAATTTGTCATTGCAAAGTAGAATTGTTGCAAGTTAATGGTTACATTTTGAGACAACATAAATTTTTGTGAGTGCCCCTTCATTTAAGGTCAGATAATTAGTGGTGGGATGAAGTTTTTTAATAATGAGGATTTGAATTTCATTTGGGACAATATTTTATTTGAAGAGTTTAAATTATTTATGGCGACAATATTTTATTTGAAGAGTTTAAATTATTTATGGCGTTGGACCGTTCATCATGATCCATCTGTATTTCTTGATTTACTCTAATAATTGATAGAAAATTTATGTGAAACTGGATCAACAGTTTCTAAGATTTGTTAGATCATAAAAATTAGATACCTCGATTATAAAAAATAATAATAAATCTTTGTAAATATCTAGTTCAAAAATAATATTTAATATAACTGGAAAGTTTTTTACATTTAGAAGGGCAAATTAATCAGTATTAATGAGGTGAGATTATTTTGACAATAAATTGAAAATATGGAGTAAAACGACCATTTAGAAACTCCGAAGAACATTTTATCCTAAGAAAAAAACTCCACTCACCCCTATGTATTATATGACAATCAGTCTGCTATAAGTTAATAATATAATTTACCTTCCTTCACATAATCTGAAAATAAATATAATAAACTTTTACTACTATAATAAATCTGTGTTTTAAGATCTATCTATAGAGTCCTAAATGACCATGAGTCTTCAAACTTTTTTCGCAAGATGCATGAAGATGGACTTCGCCTGAGTTTTATTTGTGAATTCCATAGTAAAAAGAATCGAGACTTCAAAACTTATCAGTACTAAAGATGCCAGCTCACAGGGATAGACTAACGTGGAGCAGTACACGAGTCAGCACCAATTTGAGTCATGCGTAGCATCAGCAACTACTGTGTTCTAGCTGCTGACAAGCCTGAATAAGCAACAGATGCCAGATGGTGGTACAATTTACACAAAGGAATGAATCAGACTCTAAGCAGCCATTTAAAACGAATCAAAACTGAGTGTTGTTAGCGGTTCCCAATGACAGCTTAACTACCGAGCTTACAGATGTTTTTGTTATGAATCACAAAACACCAAATAATAATAATGTAATGCCACAGAACTCTTGTATGTCTTTATGATCAATAGTTTAAAGTACGGGATAACCCATCTACAAAGTGGGGATAATTAGCACAAGTGAACAATCGGAAAACTCAAGTCCATGAACCTTCTGCAGCCATTGAGGCATTAAGAAAATAAAATAAAATTCAAACAAAAACCTAAAGAATTGTAAAATGGGATCTTAATCGTGATGGGGCTCATGGCCATTAGATGCAATACTGACACCCGCATCATCTATAAATGGCATGCTGCAGAACACATTCCTCTCTCTACCGTAAAAACCAAAAAGGGCATTAGTTGCTATAAGAGAAGAAATTGATCGCTGATTCGCTGTTACAAAATTATGCATATATCATCAGGCGATACTCTAATGTTGCTGTAAGTTGAACAGATATCAATTCAACTTGATTTGCAGCTGGTTGAGATGCTCATAACTCGACATGGCCACTTTCTTGATCAGTTTCAGAATTGGATGCATCAACAGAATCATTACTTTGCTCTGTTTCAGATGGTGGCTCATCAGAAGTGGCACCCGAGGTGCTTGTGTTGTTATCCTGGCTTACTGGTTCTTCCTTTGTGGGCTTCTCAATTTTAGGTTTTGGCTTCGGAATCCTATTAACACTCGCAATCTGCAAACCAAAGAGATCAATCAATTGTCAAGTATCACATAAGAGAAATCAAGAGAACTTTTAATAGATGATCTGCACACAGGAAAGGGGGGCAGTATGTTACCTTATCCTGAAGCTTGTTCACCTTTTGATTTACTTCTTCTGACGTGAAAATCGGTGTGACTAAGAGGGAGGTCCTGGAACAACATAAGCATTATTTAGAGCCTTCGTCTCTAAGGCATCAAATCTAGCACGGATTTGCATTGAAAGGCATGGAATCAATTAAAATCAAACTAAGTGTTAAACTCATGGAACATGGTAAAAATTGTGATTAATAATAGAAGATGGTACATCATATCACTTACAAGCCTTTAACTTTGGTGGGAAAAAGTTATCGCTTTTGTTCTATACAGATAACTGTTCTGGTAAGTGACAAATATGCCCAGTTCTGGTAAGTGTTAAACGTTTTTTTTTTTTGGGTTCAAAATGAAAAAGAAATAGATACGAAAAATACAAACTGTATCAAAGTCAATCTAGTTTTAACTAAGCTTAATTGATTCAGATGAGATTATGGCTTTGATTTGACCGCTTTTACTAAATATTTATGTTGAAATGGAGCTGATCTAGACAGTCCATCCAGGATTGAGTGCATTAGTTTTGCAAAACTAAGAATAATAGTACTTGTAAACGGAAGCAACAGTAATCAATGGTAAAAATATTAGTGCAAGAAACTTTTGCATCAATATTAGCAAGCATTAGCACACACTAAACAACAGTCGATAAACGAATATGCCTTGGTTTAGATATATGCCCTCATTTTAAATGTTCAAATGGGAAAACAAATGGCACAAACTCGAACATCATCAATATAGAACACACTATGCATCCATCCCAACTATTCCATTGTGTTATTAGGACAAAAAACAAGGGCGGGCAGTTGAAAGAAAGCTCATTCCTCTGTTTTAGTTGGAAGGGAAGTGGGAGATGTAAAGAAAACAAACATTTAAACATTTACTATGGATTTCTCAATGTGAAGGAAAGATAGAGCCAGTATTGCCATTGTCACTAATAATTATTCCTAATATACTCGTACCTTCCTCACATTAGTGAATTTAACCATTATATAAACACGAGAGGGAGATCTGTTGGCCAATTAAAATAAACTACTAGCACAAGACAAAGTAAGGAAGCAATTGCATATGAATGTGTATACAAGTTCATAAACAATTAATTCTGAAAACTTACTTTTTTTGTAGCTCTTCCTTCTCTACCAACCAATTCTTTAGCTTTTCTGCTTCACTCCATACCTGACAATGATTTTAACCAGCGAAACATATTAAAAGTAGAGAACATATTACTGGAATATCTACAGCGCATTCAATTCATCAATAGCATACCTCCTCAATTCTGTCTTTAGGAATCCATGGCTTATTTGTTTCCCAGTTATTTACAATCTGTACACATACAATTAACAAATAAAAAAAATACATTGTACTGCACCGAATGAGTAGATACAACAGTGAAGGGACCATCTTATTAATGGATATCTAAGCCTCCCAACGAAAACCATTATAAAGAATATTATCCATATATTCTCCATTCGGGAATAAGATGCTTACGATATAGAAGGGATTATTGATTAAATAAGAAACAAATTAGGACATTTCTGCTATTGACTATGCAGAATAAGGATTAAGATTTCTAACCAAAAACAGTTATTACTAAATGTTAAGTCAAAGTTTGTCATTTGTTGATATGATCTATAACAAAAAGAAACATACTGAGAGTAAAATTTTCTTACAAAGATCCATCATTAAACTGTATTTCTGTACCTTTAAATAATCATGAAAAGAGCATTTACCAAACTTCCCGAATCTGTTAATTGTTTAATTACTATGACCAAATTAAATACTTGCATAAGCAATTCATCTTATTTAAAAAATCACATGAAAGAATCATTTAATTATGCCCTTATATAATCACGAAAAAACAATATAATCTATTAAAATTACTTCCAATTGAAAATTTTCTAGTAAATCAACTTGACATGCAGATTAATTACCATTCATAACCTAAATGTTTTAACAAATCAATAATTCTGAAATATTCCAAGAGTATAATTTATTTTAACTATTTCAAAATCAGTTTCCAAGATTAGATCATAAAACATTGCATCTTCTCCCCACTTAAAAAAATGGCCCATACATTTTGACTTAATCATAGTCCAGTATCCTACTCTAGGCAAATATCTCATAAATATTCGATAATAATTTAATCTAATTAGACTAATTTCAGCAATTGTGCAACTAGTCACCAGAATCATGCTCCGTTACCATGTTATATGTCTCAATACGACCTAACAATAAGTGTCATACACAAAACTTTCTTACAAAAATCGACATGAAAGAAATATTTAACTCTTCTAGTACATAATTGTGAAAAGACCACATATTGAATTCCTGAAGATATGTCAATTATTATAAAATAGAAATGACCAAATCAAATACTTGTCACAGCTCAAAAGAAATAATTAGGAAAATAAGATTATAATCATCAAGAAAGAATTATTTAATTAAACACATAAAATAATCATGAAAAACTACATAATCTATTAAACTTATCTCCAATTGCAAAATTCAAGTATATCACTTGACTTATCAATTAATCATCAAGCATACACAAAAGTTTATCACAAATCATTAAAATGGAAATTTTCCAAAAGAATATTAATAACTTTATCTGTTTCAAATTACTTTTAATTTATTCATAAATAAAGAAAACATGAGAGTTAACATCTCAAATCTTCTAATCCACTAATTAAATAATCTAACTAAGTAATTTTATTAAAAAACCAATTCTACAACATAAGAGTTCAATTAACATACACAAGTAAAATTTATCATAACAAATTTCATAGCAAAAAAAGGATCAAGCAGATGCACTTTCCAAGTGTTCAAGATCCACTCAGCATCATGTTTGATCTGGACTTTTATTTAATTACAAAATGTAAATTCAGAAAGAAAGATCAATTTCAAGTATAATTGAGTACCTTTCGAAGCTCATTAAGATGCACTCGGGCATGTTCACAAGCAATTGGTCGTGCATTTAACTCATTCAACCTGGACAAAGAAATTGATCAACAGCTGTACTTCTAAACAATAAACCATGACAATCATATTTCCCTAATTAAAGATACTTATGTCCTACCTGAAAAATATTGGGTCGCCAATGGCTTTAAGTAACTCCAAGCGCTCTTTGAATTCATTCGCCGAAGCATCCTCGCCATCTGTATACAACCATTCTTGTACCTGCAATTATATAAAAGTATGACTAAAACACTATGCATTGATAGCATCATGCATGTATATGCTCATTAAAAGAATTGAAAATTCTCACTTCACTGAGTTTGTCTGCAAAGGAACGGCGCTCTTCTTCAGATGAAACTTTCTCAATTTCAGCATTGTCTTCTATCTGCAATACGACCAGAGATATATTTGAGAAGAGCTGAATAAGAAACCTGGATATAAATTTGTATTAGTTTAATGAAAAGAGGAAGTATCCTGTACTACCTGGATGCAACTCTACATTCTAGCAGTTGAGAGTGATATTTTAGCTTAAAATATTGCACTGAGTTTAAGATTGGTTGGTCATCAGGTTGTTGAAATGAAATGCAATAATTCACTTATCTATGCAAAAGTTCACATCTACTACACAACTGAACTAGCAGAAAGACATCAATGCCAGCAGTGGTGCATCATCATGTTACATAAAACCATATTTGTCCCACCCAGTAGTAGCACTCATCAAAAGTTTTAAGGAAAGCTGCTGATTTGCCTTTTATCGTTGCTTCCACATCAATTATTGTTAAAAAACTTAGCTATTCTGCAATAGTCTATCCTACCATCATTCAAAGTTAAATCACATATGAACCAGGATAGTTTTCTTAGATGTCCTTGACAGGTGTTTTCTATAAAATGCTACCAACCTTGTTACAATAGTTCTCAAGTTCTGCTTGGTAAATCTAGCAGTGTTTCTATATTTGTGTTTGGCATGATATGAATTGATTATCAACAATTATTTATATGTATTTCAAAGGGGAGAAAATTTCCCAAAAGATGTTTGTTAATCTTCAAAGTGGTTTCTAGAGCAAACTTTGCTGTTGTCTATAAATTTCAAGGTGATTTGTTTCATGACTACTATTTAAAACAGAGTGATAGAACTTGAGGAATTTATCCTAGCTGAAACAATTGTTTTATTTGAATGGAATACACCCATGAGAACAGAGTTTTTTTGTGACCAACCAATTCAAGTATTGTGTTGTAAGCTCATAATATTGATTAGTATATAGGGAAGTAGATATAAAAAAAGTGACAGTATTTGAGTTCAAAGTATTTGCAGGCGACTCAGTGGTTGGTTATCTCAAAGAAGCCCACCTTTCTATGAATGGCATGGCAAACTAAAAAATACAAAGTGCCACAAGACATACCTTTTCTCTTGTAGAATATATATACTCTTCGAGGCTATTTTTAAGCTCTGCTGTTCTCCTTCTTTCAGCATCTTTTTTGTCAAGTGTTTCCAATCTCAATTTAGCCTCCAAAAATGAATCTTTAGGAAGATTCGATTCAGGACCTAAATTTTTTTCCACTACCTACAGAATGTAAATTTCAGTTGAGTTGGTCGCCCTTTCTCTGAACTTCAAAGAAAAATGCAACTATTAATAGGCAAAAAAAGAAGAACCATGGTTATACCTTCAAGGGAACCCTAAAGGTTTTCTTCTTCAATATTTTTTCAGTAACAGTAATTGCTTCTTTCTCAGACTCAGTAGAGTTAGATGAAATATTGTTGTCCTCGGCAACCTTCAAGGTTTCTGCACTATCCTGTGAAATAGTTTCTGTGCTGGTTTCAGAAGATGAATTAAAACTGCCAGTGGAATTATCTGTTGTTGTGTTTATCTGTGGAACTTCTACCCACTCAGATATCTCAATGGCTGCATCTGCTCGATCAAGAGATAAAATTCCACTTCTGCTCAAAGAAAAATGGAGATTGGCTTTGATGGGAGAGGAGATGTTGCGAGTTGAATACCTAAAGTAAACTGATTGTTAGCATAAGCAACTATAAATGATAGATACATTAGCCAAAGAAGCTAATTTATGACAAAAGAATATATTAATAGTTTAAAAAAAAACATGTATATCCATATGCATGAGTTTAAAAGTGCCTTACTTTTCACTGGCTTCAGACAGACCCAATATTGAATATTCTGCAAATTTATATGAAGAAACTCCTGGAGGCAGTTCACCTGCTTTGTCATAGCTGAGTGAAGCTTCAAAATCCTTGTCGTGTTTGAAAGACCTAAATAACTATCCCACAAAAGTTTAATGAGAACCACAAAGCTTGAAGTCCGAAGGGTGCTTATCAGGTAAGTTCAACTGGAATTTATGAATAGGCCCAGTGAAGTGCAATACCTTGACGGGCATTTTCTTCAACCGTGGAATAAATAGTGTATCAGTATTATCTTCCAAAAGTTCTGGACCATTTAGTTCAAGCAAAAAGCCATAAGAAGATCCATCAATCATTCCCAACTTACGATTCAATTTGATTCCATCACTCAAGTTTGCAGCATTCAACGATGCACCAAGAACTATTGCTTCATCAGCATCAAGATGCTTGTCCAGATCTTTCCTTCCGAGAAATTCTTGGAGCTTAGCCTGCACAATATAATGTAAAAAGATATTAACATCACAATAAACCAGATTACGTTCACTCATGGCTGAGAATCTTCTGATGTTGAAATGTTTGTATTGGCAACTAAATTATTTAGGGGTTGATAGGATAACAAGATCTTGTACGTGAAGAAATGCCTGCACCTTCATTCTATCATCACAACCATACAACTTGATCTTAGTATTTAAGGATACTAGTAAGAAATAAATATTGTCAACATCAAATCAGTTAATTCCCAGTCTCAAATGACAATGACACATGTTATGTTGTAATATGATTAAGATTGAAGAACACCATCAGGCAATTAAATTGAATAAAAAAATGACCAATCTCAACCTGACTGTTGGGTCAATATTAAAGATTTATAAACCAGGTTCTAGTTTATGTCACAAAGCAAGGATTACCAACCCCGAGAATCAAGTTAAATAAAGTGTTGATGTGAACAACCTGTAACCTTGGCACACGAGTGGCTCCACCAACCAGCTCCACTGCATATATTTCATTTAGCGTCAGACCAGAATGTTTTAACACTTCCTTGACTGGAACAAGTGCCCTCTCCCATAAGTCAGAACAAAGTTCTTCAAACTTTTCCCGTGATATGGTGCTTCTGCAAAACACAAACAGATAATACTTTCAGCCAACACTTTGTAAAAAACAAAATGCAATATAAGACACAATAAATAGTCATTCTGTAGCCTTAAATTTTACAATATCCAAGCTATACAAGTTTTTTATAAATCTCTCACATCCTTCGATTCTGACATATCCATGGCAACCTATCAGAGTTATAACGAATATATCATATCTTTAACTTTTCCATCCATAAACCATTAAGTCCTGACATGGTGATTAAATATTATTATTTTAATCAAAATAATAACATATCACATCATTATCGGATAAGTGGAAAACAACAGGCAAGGACAGGCTAGGCCAGCCCAACATGGGTTATGCTTGGCATGGTCTGCTAAAGGTTGGGCCATGTTGAAGAGGGCCCCAGCCTATCCTAGATTCCGGCTGTGTTGAGCACAACATATGACCTTGCCTGGCACAGCCTAACCAGGTTAGCCCACTATTCAAATGATCAAAAATCACCAATTTGACTAAAATACCAATCAACTTTTTTTTTAATAGCTTGAAGCCGCTTTAGAGTGTATTTTGGTTATTAAAAAAAAATAGAAACCGACAAAATTGGCCTAATTTTTTTTTTTAAATCATAAACTTTCTCGATAAATATCTCTCATCCAAACATTGCACAGTTCTCATTCTCTTAATTCACAACTACATTCTACCAATCTCTCTAATCACTTAACTACTAAATGCGAAAGGCAAGCAACAGATTATGGGGAAAAGTCCAACTAAAACACTATTAGAAATAACACAGAATGTATTAGTCATTAGAGATGAAAACATTCAGATTGTTCAGCTTTACTGATTAAAAAAATATACATCATTCATGTGAATATGTAGGTGGCTATACCTGAAATCAATATCATCTAAGAGGGATTCAACAGAAATTGGCGCGGCAGTATTAGCACTCAAAATTTCTTTGGTCCGCTTGACTTGCTTCTTCAATTTAGCCATTGTCTTAGGAGACTTCCTCACATCAATGCCACTTCCTAATTGCTTATTGAACTCATCAGCAAAGTACTCCACCAGCCTCAATTCCATATCTTGTCCTCCAAGTTTAGCATCCCATCTCACATCTTTTACCTGTTAGAATAGAACTTATAAGCATGAAACTGATAAGTACCTGAAATAAATTACCTGAAGCAAATTATTTGAGGGGAAAAGGGCAAAATGTCAGAGTAGAATGGAAAATTACCTGGAACTGATTAACCGAGACCATCCTCCCGAACTCCTTGGTACTGTATGCCGAGAAGTAAACTAGGGCAGCGTAAGTACTACTGGAACCCATATCATAGAATATCACATGTCGTGAATCGTTGGAGAAATCCTTATCAATGCCGTACTGCAAAGCTGCTCCAGCGTGCTCGTTGATCAGCGAAAGCACATTGATCCCTACCAGTTGAGCCGCCTGAATTAATCCTCTTCTTTCCGCCTGGCCAAAGAACGGTGGCACCGCAATTACAGCATCTTTCACAGGGACCCTCGCGTGGGACTCCGCTAAGCTAATTCCATAGCCAAGAATCATCGCGAGCAATTCTTCTGCGCTATACACGGTCACCCCGTCATCGATTCGGATACTAGCAGCCCCCCTTGAGTCCTCGACGAGGTCGTAGGGGAGGTAGAGCGACTCGGCGAGAACCTTTACATACTCGTAAGGTTTCCTGATCATGTCGCGCACGAAAGAGTAGACCTTGTCGGGGTACCGGGCGACGATCCCAGCTGCCTCCTCGCCAACGAGGCGGTTGCCTCCACTAAAGGCGACGAGGGCCGGTGACTTTCGCTTGGACATTTCGTTGATGGCGATTGAGATTGGGCTCTGGCCGAACTTAAGGTTGACGACGGCCACCTTCATCCATTCGGAGCCGAGATCGATGCTGGAAACGGCCGATTCAGAGGGAGTCGAGAGCATTGAAAGAATCATCAATAGGATCCAAATTCCTGCCGCAAATTTCCTCATCGTAACAGCAGGTCTTGAGCACCGCCACCACTCAAGCAAGGGTTTTGAGAGGAGGGAAGAGCATTGGTCGATGATTAGGGTTAGAAATTGGAGATATCGACTCAGTGAAGGCGTCAAGGCGTCGAATTCCGTCCGAGGCAGGAAGCGGAAACGGACTTCTCTCTTCTAGTCTTCTTCCACTCGGCTTCGCTTCTCTTCGCTTCGGGAATTTTCTGGTCTTTTAAATATTTTTCTATTTATAAAATGTATATGAAGTCGTGGCGAAATGGAGCAGCAATGCATTACACCATGGAAAGGACGAACGGGTCAGATGGTGCTTCGCCACGTCAGCTGACGTAAACGTGGCGGTTGATAATAAGATTGGTGCGCTGGCTAATCCATGGGCGTGGATGCGCGACGCTATCGCGGACCGGACGAAAGCATCGTCCGCCGATCTTTGCGGTTGATAAATGAACGGCTGCGATGCCATCTTCACCGGGCAGGAAAAAAAATTATTACATGATACGGTGGATAGAAAAATTAAGAAAAGTGAGATCAACCTCCCGATGAAACCGTCCACGTGACATTTGAATAAATTACCTTATGGCAAACGCCGATCAAACGGCAAATCATACATTCAACTCATTGACTGAACGGACCACTTAGTATGTCGGTCACATCGAGCGAACTAATAAAGTAAAGTGGACAACATTATAAGGTATAACTTCACTATCTAACAGAGTGAAC
>JBBPFQ010671254.1:0-15514 GCA_037974815.1 Kaempferia elegans | reverse complement strand
GCCGTACGTAGCACCTTGCTGTAGCATCTATCTGATTTCTCAGAGAAGATTCTTAGAGATCGCCGTAGCAGTCGCCATAGCGGGGTGGTGGAGCATGTTTGCTGTAGCGCCAAGGATTGATTGCTCGTGGAGCAGGGTAAGTTGCTAACTGTCGCAACTCCTGTAGCAGGGTTGCTCGGGAGAATAAGTTGTGCACTTCAACTTCGTAACTCTGTAAGTATTATAGCAATGTTTTTACTATAACATCACTGTAGCATTTGAGATGATTTCTTGAGTGGGGATCCTAGCAACTTGGGATGCCTGGAGATAAATTGAGATATCAACTTACAAACGGACTGAAGAGCGAAGTCAAATAAGGTCATATTAAAAGTATTGGATCGAATAAGATCAGCTCAGCAATATAATCAATACCGTACTGAAATATTGGTATATTAAAATTTTGATACATCATACTGAGTATAAATTTTTTATTATTTATACTCAAATTTTTGTATAGGTACGGTATACTAAATATTGAACTATTAAATCACATACTTTTCATTATGGTATAATACTGTACCAAAATTTTTGATATTTTTTTCAACCCTACAAGGTCGTCCTTAATTAAAAATAAAATCAAATCAATTGGTCGTCCCTTCAATGATTTTGTTTCAAAAATATCCCTTAACCTAATATTATTATAGCAGCTACTACTGCTACGATGTGCATTAACTATCCAGTATTTATAACAATGTGTTTATGGTGAATTTAAAGTTTACACTATGTAAAGGTTACTTTGTAGTTGTTAAAATATTGAGAAGTTACATAATAATTGCTACAACTTATTTACGATTGATTTAGAATGTTTGAATATTATTATGTCAAAATATTATTTACTAATTAGATCAAAATTATTTAAATTTCAATAAAATCATTTTAAATTTATCGGATCACTTTCAATCGGATAAAATAATAACTGTTATAATCTTAAACACTAAATCATAAAATCTAAATTCACCTTAAATATATATTATAGTAACTGCTAAATATATATACTATATTATATAAATCCTAAACATAAAATTTATTTTAAAGACATGGTAGCAGCTATGACTGTAACAGTATGGATCATGTGAGTATTTTTTTAAATAAAATCCAAGATGGAGCGTTTTTTTTTTAATTTAAAAAAATACTCATTTGATGAATTATTTTTTAAATTTAAAACGTCCTCTTATTTTTACCCAATTATTTTCTCCCTTTCTTCCGCAATGTCCAGAAGACTTTTCAACGACGAAAGAGGAGAAAAATTGGCTTTCTCTTCCAACAAACTCCGTTGTCTTTACTAAGCCCAGTCCAGTCCTCAACGAACCTCCTCTTTTTTATCTTCTTCATCGTCTTGCCCTAATTCCCTTTGATCTCATCAGAATGCTCTGGTTGTGCTCATGTGTAGAAGCAATGGTGATGGTTGACCTGAACCAAACAGATGACATATTCATATGATCACGTATTCACGTTGCTTCCATTTCGAGGCCATCGAGAACGAGAATTGGTCAAAAGGAAAATAAACAACTCCGCAATGATTGATCGATGGAGCAATTTTAATAAGGATCCCATTAAGTCTCCGCCATCTCCATCGATTGTTAATTAGGATGCCTCGGCCACGCTAAACCTGTTCCAAAGCCGCCTCTTCTTAGTAAGTTTGACTCTGGGAGATGCTCAACGGAGTCATGCATTCGCTCCGCCGGAAGCCGCCCTTCGCCGGGCTTCCGGAGCAGCAGGTGAAGCACGCCGGGATGGCCTACTTGCGGAGACGGGGCAACCTGCCGGCCCTGATCCTCGTCGGGATGATCGTCGCCTTTGCCATGGTCATGTACGGAGAGGACATCAAGTCGCTGGCCGACCGCCAGATCGTCCGGCAGAAAACAGAGGAGTACTTCTCGCCTGAGGTGTTGGTTGACCGCCCTCTTCCGGGCTACGAGAGCCAACTCGACGCGGAGGGGAAGGAGAAGAAGGAGGCGGTTGGTTTGCAGGAATTGACTATCACGGTGGACGGGACGGCGGCCGACGACGACGACCTGGATCAGACGGCGTCGACCGTGCCGGAGACGTGCGATCTGTCGACCGGAGAGTGGGTGTACGACGACGTGAACTACCCGCTGTACCAGGAGGAGCAGTGCGAGTTCCTGTCGTCGCAGGTGGCGTGCTTGAAGAACGGGCGGAAGGAGAACGCGTACCAGAAGTGGCGGTGGCAGCCCAAGGACTGCTCCTTGCCGAGGTACATGAGACAAAATCCTTTTAACAATCAATCGATCGATCGACAACAATTTTACCGAATCAGGTTCGAGGCAAAATTACTGCTGGAGCGGCTGCGAGGGAAGCGGCTGATGTTCGTGGGCGACTCGTTGAACAGGAACCAGTGGGAGTCGATGGTGTGCATGGCGCAGCTGGCGATTCCGCCGGGGAAGAAGAAAGGGCACCGCGAACGGGACGGCTCCCGCATCAGCTTCGTCGTCGAGGTTCAATGCGTCTTTCTCGATCATCAAAATCCAATTTTGACGAACGAATCATTTGAAATCACAGCTCTATCGATCGACGCGTTCTTCAAAATCCAATTTTGATCGAATATTAGATTATATTATATGAATAGGAATACAATGCGACGGTGGAGTTCTACTGGGCGCCGTTCCTGGTGGAGTCGAACTCCGACGACCCGCGCATCCACAGCATCCGCGATCGGATCATCAAGCCGGAGTCGATCGAGAAGCACGCGGTGCACTGGAAGGGCGTCGACTTCCTCGTCTTCAACACCTACATCTGGTGGATGAACACGTTGGACATGAAAGTCCTGTGAGTAGACTGATCGATCGACCGGAACGCCGTTTAAATGATCATAATTATTACCGACGGGAATCGTTCGATCGACAGGAAGACGGCGGCGACGAACTGGACGGAGCACGAGGAGGTCGCGAGGCCACGTGCGTACGAGAGAGTCCTCAAGACGTGGTCTGATTGGCTCCATCGCAACGTGGACCCCACACGCACCGCTGTATTCTTCATGAGCATGTCTCCTCTCCATTTCAGGTAATAAATTAAGAAAACTCAATTAATACGATTTTCGATTATTTATTTATTTATTTATTTTTGGTATAAAAAAACACATATACACACACAAATTAAACACCGATTTAAAGTCCGCATACTCATCGAGAAATTCTTTTTCCTATCGCATGATCAAGGGGAAGGAAACAAAGGATCTTGTCGTCATCCGTGACTTAAAAAGGCAATGAGACTAGACCAAAAAAAAATATATATTGTATTTTATTTTTATTTTACTTTTTTCGAATTTATCGGATTTGATCGAGACACAGCCAATTAGTGGCATACTTTTAACAATTCGTGAATATTTTTTTTGCTTAAAATTAAAAAACCCCTCGTTATATATTATATTTTCAGAATATTTTTATTTTCAATAATTACTACTACCTACTAAATGGGTAAAAAATAATTTGTAACTTTTACGACATATAACACATATTATCATATTATTATAATATTACAGTAGCTAGTTTGTAATTTCTAACATTATATAATAGGTACTTTAATAGTTGCTAAAATTGTTTTTAAATTATTTTGATCAATTTAAAAACGTGCAAATTGGATGAAATGGTTTTATAACGTGCAAATTGCATGCCATTTTTTCTTCCATCAATGGCAGCTGTCATGATTTCTTCTCCATTAAAATTTATATATATAAAAAATAAGCATTTTTTATTCATATTATCAAAAATCATGCTGCTTCTTTTAAGTTAGTAAAATAGTGTTTTATATTTCTGAAGCTAGTCCAATTGAGACTTTTTTATATATAAATTAATATGGGTGAAAAGTGTTCTTTTAGTAATATGGAAATCTAAATAATTGTAAATATTTTTTATTTATTAATTGAGGAATTTAATTTGATGAGGAAGGAGCTTGGACTGGGGGAACCCTGAAGGAGTGAAGTGCGCCAAGGAGACGACGCCACTGAGGAACATGACCGGAATATTCGTGGGGACAGACATGCGGATGTTCGAGCAGGCGAGGAGGGCGGCGTGGTCAACGGCGCGGGTACCCGTCACCTTCGTCGACATCACCACCATGTCGGAGTTCCGGAAAGATGCGCACACGTCGGTGTACACGACGCGACAGGGGGCGGTGATGACGCCGGAGCAGCAGGCCGATCCGGCCGTCTACGCCGACTGCCTCCACTGGTGCGTGCCGGGCCTCCCCGACGTGTGGAACCAGATACTGTATGCCAAGATCATCTCCGGAGGCGGCGCCGCCGCCGCCACTAGCAGTTGAAGATTGGAGTATAAAAATATCTTCAATATTCGTTCATTAATTTTGTCTTTTTGTTGGACGTTTAATGAAATTTAAGTGTTTGTTGCTTAAAAAAATAATAAAAAAAAATATGCCAGACAAAATTAGCCCATTCAATTTAAATTAAACAAATTTTTTATTTTAAGTTTTAATACTAAATTAAATCTAACTAAAATCAGTTGAGTTTAAATTGAATTAGTAATAGATGGGGTTAAAAAGAGAACAGGAAGAGAGAAGTTATTTCTTCAAATTTTGAACAATTAGTCAGATTTACCGTAATACGTAGTAATCTAGTATTACGGTAACAATTTGATGAACTTATTCATTGAATATTTATTTGATAGTTGATGCTAAAGGACAATTTAACATAATTAAGTTCTTGTTATCTTATCGACCCTTTCAAGATGACCCCGTATACTAAGTCCTTTACATAGAAAAGGTAACATCCGGTAAGATATTTTCGCACTAATTGAACCCAATTTCCAAATCCAAAAAAATAATTTGTTGAAAGAATTTTAATCCTATTTCTATCTTTTGTCAAGTTAAGGTTTCAAGGGTATTTTTGTCTTTGTAATATTAAAATTTTATGCCCATTTAATAATTCTTGAATTAGTTGCTGGTCGTGCCGTTCTCTTTCCCCAGACGATGAATTTAATTGTCTATTTCCTAATATTCTGTTGAATCAACCAATTTATTTGCGACATTCATGAAAGAATCAACGAAATCTATAGCTTTCAGCAGCCACTGGAAAAGCCGAGTGTGAAGTTGAGGCATCCACACATGTTGAGGATGCCATATACAAGTAGGTTGAGAAGTCAGGTTTGGCAGGAAGAATGAGGGTTGCAGTTCATGACACAGAGAGAAAGCAGAGGAGCAGCAGCAAAAAAGAGAGTAGAAGAGGCAACGCATGAAGGTTGCCTGGGCTCTCTCGGCTCTACTAATAAATAGCGAGCAACTAACGATAACAAACACTGAAAAGCTGCAACCTATCTTTCTGTCATCCCGTTGGGAATACAGGTGAGCCATCTGTCCATTCATGTTTGTAAAATGAAATTTGAGTTTGCATTCAAGATACAATGAAAAGATTCTCTTGTCGATTAGTTCTATATCTGCACTATATGAGAAGAAGCCTTCGATTATTATGCACTGGAAGGGGAGAGCTTTCCATGCTCCTGATGGCTGCTTTGAAGTGTCTCTTCCTCCCTACCAACGCTGGGCGGTCTGCAACCAATGTAGGCCGAAAGTGTGTTAGATCAATGGTAGGAATATGAGGGGGAACAGAAAGTCAATCGGAAACCAACAAGTAGAGAAATTTAATATGCAGGTCAACGGAAATTACAGAAAGGTCTGGAAATAATACAGAAATCCAACTTGGAGTTATTTTATAATGGAATACAACAACAAATTATCACAGTGCAATTCTAACTTTCTGCCTCACGCTAAGTATAAATAATATCAACCATGATTTCTTACGCATAATTTGTTACACCAAAAAACAAAAAAAATACAAAATAGTCTCACTTACGTTGAGAAAGATGAATGGTGTGTTGGTTTCTTGAACACAAGCAAATGACAATCAATTTCCAAATATTAGTGCAGTGATGGAACAAGATTCTCTGAGGCATAGATATCGATTACATTATTACAGTGCATGTTCTTCGGTTAAGGAGGTTTTAAAAAGTTAAAATTATCAAGAAGAGTGTTTGTTCACATCATCCCACAAGTTGTGAATCTTATGGCTCCAAATTCAGCCTCAGTAATATAACTAGATGCAATGTATAATTCTTACTATTATAGCTCTTATCAAAAGATAATTTGATATTGTTTAACATATTGCTTAAAATTCTAATTAATGCTTCCTGGTGATATAATTAGGCTTCTGCATGAATTGACTCGCCACACCATTACAAGTCTCTTTAGATTTCGTCCACATTGGCACCTTTCTTACATAGGCCTTTCAGGGATGGATCATAGTTCATTTGTGAGAGAAAACTCCCTTTGCTAAGCAACCCGAATACTAAATAAATAGAATGAAATTTCCAGATTTACATTTACAATGGCAAAATCTTCCAAATACCTCTAAATCCTAAATGATTCGCTAAACATCAATGCTAGACAAAATAATATCATTCACGTAAATATAAAATATCCAAGATAATTGTGTAATTGGAGCTATGTTGAATAAAACAATTGAATATTTGAATGTCAACTTACAGTTTAGCTTTAAAAAACTAAACATGATTTGGCTTTAATTTTATTTTTCTCTTGCTTCAAAACTTACATTTTTTTTTCACTTTTCTAGCAAACTTAGTCCAAGAAGCACTGAGTTTTGGAAAATCAGACAAATTTTGGGGCTATAAAAGAGATTCATACCCAATATGTTTCAACAATTCTAAGATTTTGATCTTTCTTACAAATTTTTCTCATTTGAGAGTGTCCCTGGTGCTGCGTTACTTATACAATGTACTAGTCTAAGAATTGCTATTACTTTTGATTATCACCTAGCACAATACTAGGTGAGAGTTTGACACATCAATGAAGAAATAGACCAGCAAGAACTAGGTAGGTGCCTTGTTTGCCATCACAAGTCAACTACTGCAGTGAGATGGTCGGCTGCAAAGGAAGATGAACCCCGACAATAACAAGCAGTGAGGTGACTTAGAAACTAAAGAGGGGGTCGAAGCACAAGATAGGGATTCTGCTTCACCCTCTCCATCTCCTGACCGCTGGGGAATTTGCTAGCTAAGGTTAGAATGTTCTATCTTCCTCTTAATCTAATCACTTTTGTTGTTTCTATCATCTCCTCATCCAATCCATCACTCACTCCATTGTCGTCTTCATCCTCATTCACCAAATTACTTAGAACCAACTGAGCATCATCCCATATCAATACACAAGCAAGTTGCTCAGTAATAGTGTAATATCAGTTCAGTAGCCCACCAGTACAAAAGCACGGATGAGTGAATATGTTCTGAACATGATCATACGATGATAAAGTAGCCCATTCATAAACATCTCTAATGTACTCTTGAGAACAACAAAATGTAATAGTAAACATTAAAGTCGCTCTACTAGGATTGCTTATGCATCTAAATTCTCAGAGAAACACCTATTAGAATGACTTGCAATTCTATTTGTCCAGTAAAATAACAAAGATGGCATCCTTGTCCCGTAGAAAGGAGAGCTTTTCTCTTTCCCTTGGTGCGCAAAGAGAAAAGACACTTGTAGGCACACACACAAAAATGTGAATATAAATTAATTAATAAATCTTCCTAGTAACCTTAATCACGAGGAACAAAAGAGTAAAACTCCCCAGGCAATTCATGGAAATGGGGAAAGAAACATCTACAATATCATCTCAAATCCCTCTGCATGATGGGCTCAAGTAAGTGACAACATGGAAGATAAACCAATAACGCGCTGCAACTTACAGTGTCTAGGGAAAATTCCAGACTTACCTCGTTACCCTCTACATGCATAAAGGTTCTAGCTGGTTGAACCAATGGCCAAGGTTGCAATTGAGAAAACAGCTTCAAAATTGCTCTTGGCAAGGAACTCCAAAAATGAATAATATGTACCAGACACTTCTAAAATCTTGCATGATCAACTTCTAGATCTGATATAAAAGATGGACACAGTCATGGCATCAACTATAAACTTCTAAACCCATCTGTTATGTTTTATCAGATAATTATTTGCAGAAATAACCAAAGTTAAAAATTTGTAATCCAGTCATGATAGTTCCACACTAATTCAAAAACAACACTATCAATATATGTTTACACACACACACATACACAAATACACATATATACATACCCATATACATATATAACATTATAATGTCCAAACAACCAAACAATTACAAGTTTAAAATAGACCTTGGCTGTAAAAAGTGCTTCAAACATGATAAGATAGCAAAATTTATAAATCAGCTCAAAACACAGTCCACCATACTCAATATTGTGTAAAATCATGCCTCCGTTAACTAAAACGTTACAGTATATGTACATGAAATCACAACATCAACCTGCTCATTAATTCACAGCTCTAGAAGCAAATTGTGAAAGAACAAGCCTAGCTTAGAAGACGCCCACCAAAACAAGATCTAGGGAGGATCTATTTTTGCAGTGCCTTCCAAACAAATTGCAAAGTTTCGTGATTAGAATCATCTACAAATCCAAATTCACATAACTTACTATCAATTATTAAATCAAGATTAGCCCGTTCATTAGTATCAATACTCTTGCTAGTATTTACAAGATCTTAAGGTGTATGCGGGTGATATGCAATTGTTTCACTCCATACCACATGGAATGTAAACACACATTTGGTGCATCCGCATTTCATATTCTTTATTAAAAGATGTAGCATTAATTATACTGAATAGTATTATATCATGCATTGAAAAAAAACATGAGCTCGCATGACACTATATAATATATCAAATTAAGCAACCATCAAGTAATTAATGTAAACAAGATTTGCATATATCACTAAATAATGGAATTAATCATCATAAACAATACAAATTTTTTTATTATAGATAATTTGCATGAGAATTTAAATAATACATATAACCCAAGACACGTAACATCTAACAATCCATACAAATCAATAATCACAATGTGCATATACTAAAAGAAATTATGATGACCTAAGCAATACAATGAAAATGCTTTCTATTAGTATTTTGGCAAAATTGATTTAATTAGCTCAATAACAACTTGGGCATGACTCAGATATGTCAAGCAAGGATTGTTTATTATGTCACACTATGCAATTGAAATGCAATTGTTCAGTAAATGGCATAGCCAAAAAAGCATAAACATCTTGTTGAAACAGCTGGTGTCTTGTGTCTGCATGTCAAATTGCCAATCTTTCCTGAGTCAAAAGTCATCCGCAACAATTGTATTGATCAACCAACTTCCAACCAAAGTATTCAACAATAAAACATGTGTATGGCTATCCCCAAATTATCAATTGTTGTCTACATTCAGATGTGAGTATTTTGTGCTCATTCACGACTGCCAACACATCTAACCTGAAGCCATTTCAAACAGGTGTATAATTCTTAGCTTCTCTTTGACACAAAAAAGGTGACCATTGTTATTCTTGGAAAGACAAATGATAATTTTTAGACATATTATTTTCTTTAGAGATACTGATAATTTCTCGTAAATACTCCAGTTGTTGAATATTCCCCTCTGCCTTTTCTTCACCAAACTCGGATCTCTCAGATTTTTCACCATGCATTTTTCAATCAACATCACCTCTTTGTTGAATCCATTTGTTTAATAAGACCACAAAAACTACTTGTCCTTGTTTACCAAACTAGCTCTAGCAGAGACATGGCCACACCCAAATTCAAAATACACAATACAGAAATGCATATATCTGCAAGTAATACAAGAAAAGACATGGAGGACGTTTTAAAATGTCTATAATGAAAACTACTCAAAAAAATCAAATAACAATTGCTGAAGCCCGATAGTAAGTACTAAATGCGGTGCACTATAATAAAATGCAATTTTTCTCATAGAATCAGCTATAGTGTGACCTTAAAATTCATTTAGCAGGGATAGCTGATACAAAATGCTTTATAGTACCAAAAGCAGCAACAGAGATAATCCATGATACAGTTGCAATAAGAAAGAAGCAGAAATGACTCAAGCATGAAAATTTACCTGAACAAGTGATAAATCCAAAGAACAGTCAGTTATTGATTTGTTTGGGCTATTGTAATTTGTTTCAAGTTGCTCCATATTGTCTATGAGACTATGGGGAAGTAAATGGGTGTCCCCGTCAACACCTAATGACTGTGTTGATAACTTCTGAATGCATTGATTGTTGCCATCCATTCCAGTAGCATGTTGATTATAGAATCCTTCATGCAGCTGATTAGTCTTATAAATATTCTGAGGAGCCTGAAAATCTGAAAAGGTAGGGATAACACCTGCATTTTTTGACACCATAGGGTCATGAGAGATGGGATCTAAATCATCTCCTCGCTTAAAGTCTTTCTGCGCTATGGGTAAAGGCCAGCTGGAAGATGCACCTAAAATTCCCAAATCAAACTGAACTGATGGAGTTCCCCACATCTGCCATGTACCCTGTGACTCATCCAAATTTGAAGTATTTGAATCCAGTGATGCAGATGGAATTTTGCCAAAACAAGCATGTTTTTCTTCTAAAACGCGCACTTTGGAGAGAGGTGACTCAATTGGTGAAGGCTTGGCTATGTTTCCAGGAGCACATGAATTCTTTAACACTCGTGTCTTATCATTAGAAAGAAAGTTGTCTCCTATATCCAATGAAAAGTTATCAAGTGCCTCAGAAACTAGCCCGAGTAAGGATATTGGATCCAAAACATAACATGGATCTTCATGTTTGGATTCTTCCACTATTGATTTTATCCCAGGGTTTCTAGAAGTATAAAAAGATTCATCTAACAAAGGTGATACTAAACTACTACTAAAGGATTCAGAGGCTGCAGTACATGTATTAGAAGATTTGTCATTCAAAGTAAGTAATGTTTGGGCAACTAAGTGTGAACTCTGTGCTTCTAGTTGGCCAACCCCATTGTGAAAGCTAGATATAGTTTCACCAGGTGTAGGATCAGAAGTGACAGGCGCTGAACTGGTGAATAATTGCTGCCATGATTTTGTTGGATTCATTTGTTGTTTCTGGGTAAATGAAGATACCTGAAAAATGTGGAGAGAAAAAAACAAGGGGTAACATCATTTTCCGTTAAAAAAAATGGACAAAGAAAGTAAAGAACAATAAAAGAAAGATATTTAATGCAGCACAACTCACAGGCTGGTGAATATTGGTCCTCTGACCACCATCATCCCAATTTGAAGAAGCCTTCACCAATCTATCTCCTGCTACTTGACAAACTCTTTGATTTTCAGAAGCATGATCGGTTGTAGTTGGATCCTGAGGATTTCTTTTAAAAAATGAAGCACCTCTAAAACCTCGATATGACGATAAGAGATTACCTGTCATATAAGCAAAGTATCTAGGCTTATTTGTGGCCTTGATTCCATGAGAAGTTCCCATAGTATATGATTTGGGAACCTCTATTGTACTTTTTGCTGTATCCAGTCTTACGTTATCATTTTTGCTGTCTGATTCAAGCTTACTCACACTTTTCCTACTAATCTTTTCAATATCCTCTATGTTAGAAGAATTATTTTTGTTAGAATCCTTATCTCTGTCCTTCCTTCTCTCTTTCCTTCCTTTCTCTGTTGTTTTCCCTTCGGCACTTTCTCCCTCTCTATCAGAGCTGTTGTCATGCCCTCTCTCAGTTTTAAGCATCTCATCACGTATTCTTCTCCTTTCTTCCACTAATCTTGTAACCTCCTCCCTTTGCTTTCTCTCTTCCTCTTCCAACATCTCTTTTTCCAACTTTGCCCGCCGTTTCTCTTCAGTTTTCCTCTTTGCTTTCTCCCTTTTCTCCTGCAGGTTTCCTTCATTGTCTTCATTCTTACATGAACCTCTGTAATCAGAACCGAATTCATCTTCCCTAGAACTATCTCTTAAAATCCTTCTGCAGATCCACCTCAAGCTAGGCAAAAAACAAAAAAGTAGCTTGCGAGCTAAACACACCAAACCTGAACAAGATATCTCCAGGGAACAACGATCATGATTTACCCGGTAGGATGGAATAGGGTTTAGACAGCTCTTCTTTCCATCCGTTGAGAAATTCTGACTATGCAGCCATCCACTCTTTCCTGCTAACTCATTTGTCACTGAGCTCCCAACTGACTCAGGAAGGTCCAAGGCAGGCCTCTTAGAAACAAGTCCACAATAGGAGCACATGAAACGTCCTCCACCAGGGTTCTGATCTCTGTATGGCATGCGACAATTCCGGCAGCAGCGGGTGGCAGTCTTCCGGAGTTTCTCCATTTCAATAGCACGCGTCCGCTGGTGTTCCTGAAGGCGAGCCGACCGGCACGACCGCCATCGCGACAACCAGGGCATCAAGACTTCATACCAGAAGAGTGTCACGAAGAGGACCAGCACGCAAGCGACCTGGGGTGAAGTGATCTCAAACTGCAACACCGGAGGTAGTAACGGCGACATGGCCCAGACTAGGAGGAGCGGAATCAACAACCAAGGCAGCAGGGTCGCAACCCTCCGCGAACACCTCTGGACCACACAAAGTATGCACATTATCCCAAAACCAACCGCAAACCACACAAGTCGATCACTCAAGCATCAAAACCAAATCTTCTCCACTAGGTCGTTTACCCAGCTCGCACAAAACAATTCCTGCCAAAAAAAAACGAGCTTGCAAGAATCCGACAACAGCCGAAGTGAGAAGAAGTGAATAAAACCAACCCTAACCTCGGAATCGAGAATCACAGACACGCGTAATCAGCACGGAACTCTAACCCAAAAAACGATCGAGCGGGAGCTTCAACGTTTGATCTCCACTCTGAAATTCAAGAAGGAATCAGAGGCACTAAAGTTCGCAGGTGGAGGAAACCCTAATTTTGAGGCCGGTCCGTCGCACATAGTCGTGTGGAACTTTTACCCCCCAATCTAGGGTTCGCTTTATACCTTACCCGCCTTGGTAAACACGGCGATGCGTGGGTCCCACAACAACTCCAATTCACAAACTGGGTCGGCGAGTGGGTGGGAAACAATTAACATTTAAAAAAAATAAGGGCAAACGCCGTGAGAACAACCGCATACGCCGCGCAATGAGCCGGGAACTAACTCGTGAAATTTCGGATCCGATGCGATGGTACCAGCATAATTAAAATGTACAATTCGCATCTCGCACGGCGATGAGTCGAGACGTGGAGCGATATCAACAGATGTCCGTGGGAATCGGATAGGACGGTGGATATTGAATAGCATTGGATCCTTTAGCCAAGAGTTGGAATTTAAGATCACTAAAGACTTTAATCTTTGACTTTTATTATCGCTCATTGATTTTTGTTTATTTATTTAAAATGAAAGCTACCGAATTGAACCGTCCGCCAATAGCTAATAATCTTGACTAAATCTAATCACGCTATTAATTATTTTATCTTCTCGTTAGGAGTGAAAATGAAAGACGGGAAAATGAATGTATTAAAATATTTAGTTTAGTGTGTGTGAAAAAAAAAAAAAAATTTGTTTTTATATCTTTGAAAAAAATAGCATAATCTAAATTTTATAATTCGTATATTAAATTCTTCAATCCGATCAATTAATATTATAAGTGACTGATCTAGTTTAAAAAATTTGGTCAGCACATTTTACTCAGTTCAAACCTCCAATATTTTCATCCCGATTGTTCTAGTCAAAATCTAAAGCATGTATTGTTGACAACAACAACGTTCATCTTTTTTTAAGAAAAAAAATGAAGCGCAGTCAGAAACGACAACAACATCGATGCAAATGGATGGAGCCGGACTCGTACAACCAGAGCCGTAATTTTTGTGAAGCCAGATAGACAATCATCTGATGGTCCAGCTCGGGAAATGATCTATTTTTTTAATTATACGAATTAAAAAAAAAAAAAAGATATGGATCTTAAACGGTCGTTAAACTCTGTTCTCATGGCTTCGAGACATGCACTGATACATGACTCTTCTTTATATGTGATTCCTTCTCATGTGTTCTTTCCACCAATGCATAGATCAATCGAACAAGAAATAATCTTAATCTTCTTTTCTGATAATCATTTTCATCCTACGACATGCAATACTAATTGCATCATAATTGCACAAAAGCGATCATCCGGGTGACCTAATTGTACCGATTCTCACGGTGGCTATCGCACTCGCATGGGTTGGCAACCAGCATCCGCTTGCATCACCTAATTGTGCAGTGTATATCACATGCTACGCTGACTTGTCACACAAACTACACTTTAATCGCGCAATGGCTACCGGCTGTCACCTTGTCGCTGTCTGCATCTACCGCATTGGTTACAATGTCATATGATAGATTAAATGAGATTGTAATATTATCGATTAAGAAATAAATAGTCTGACAATTAAATTATAAAAATTTGATAAATATTTTTGTCTCTAAAACAGCTAGACGAGTAGTATTTATGTAATTATTTTAAATATTTATTAACTTTTTATTGATATAATATATTATTTTTAATTTATTTATGTATTTAATGTATTTGTTATTTATAAATTAAACTTTAACATTATTTATCGCAATACAAGAATTAATTTTTATTTTCACTTCAAGTCGTATCCAACATATGTACGCCCTACATACAACCTCCCATTTTTATCCAATACATTAGGCTAGCGACATGAGTTATGAGTCTGAATCTGAGTTGAGTTTAAGTTGAGCCAGATGCATTACGTCACCTTGTAAAACCAAATTCATGAACATATCATAATGTACCACTTTTTAATTAGTTATGAATGACGCAGTTTGACGATTGACGAACCTGGATCAATCAGTGGAGGCGTTGATGGGGTACGGGATCTCGACGTCACAGGTGTTGGGGACGTCGGAGAGGCGACCGGATTGGATGTTGTTGATGCTTCTTGCCAACGTCCGGATGCAGACGAAGGTTGCGGGCCGGTTGGCGTTGGTCCTCACGGAGATGTTGAGGACCCTGACCCCGCTGCAGCAGGGCGAGGGCAGCACCGCCACCCGGCCAGTCACGTAGGGAATGCAGTACTGCTGGCTGGAAGTGTTGGGGTTGCGTGGTTGCAATACTGCAAACATAGTCCCACATTGAAAACACATGGGAAAGATCATGAGTTTATAAAAGAAAGATATCTCCATTGATATGAGAATTTTTTAGTAGAGTCCAAGAGGAAATTCACGAGTGCTTAGTCCAAAATGGATAATATCATATCATTATAGAGATAAATTATTTTTTTAAACCTAACAAAAAGCCACCAGGCCATAGGTGATCGCGGCCTCCACCAGCAACATCCATTGTCAGAATGCAAGCGACTAAGTGAGCAATGAACTGGCCGAGAAGATCAATATGGAAAGCGAGGAGGGATCTTATAAAATGAAGAATGGTGGTTCAATTGCATTAAAGGTGATTTTGCTAGTTACGATCAGGTGCTCCTCCTCACAGGACATCCCTTACATGATCTGAAGGATAAGAAAAATTTTTTACTTCAGTATAAATTCGTAGCATGTTCCATTATAATAAATTATCAACTTCTAATCAATTTAGCATCTGTGGGGACTG
>JBBPFQ010671145.1:0-15519 GCA_037974815.1 Kaempferia elegans | reverse complement strand
AGAAACTCTCTTTGCACCCCTTTTTCCTCTTAAGCAAACTTTCTATGCTATTGAGGCTGACTTGAGCGTCGAAGGACCAAACGCGGAGGGGTATCTCCCTGTTTGATCAGCTAACGTTGTCTGCTCGTCTTTGGTGCTTAGTGATTTGAGTGCTACCCCCTCAGTAACTTTTTGGCCCGAGTACACGAGGCCCTTCCTGGTGTTCGACTGCTCGTATGACAAACAGGATCAGTGTCCATTATTTTTATAAGAAATGTAATTTGTATTATTATAAAATAATAAAAATATCATGTGGCCTCTACCCGTCATTGGCAATGGGGGACGACGACGACCGGTCAGCGACAGGCAGTGGATAGCTTAGGGGGTGTTTTGTCATATTAAATATTGAGTTGTAATGTAATTTAAATTACATAAAATTTACTTTGTAATTCAAATTATAATAATTTATTAACATTTATAATCCAAATTACATTGTAATAGCTAAATTAATATCATATAAATTAATCAACCTTATAATGTAATATATATTTACTGATTACAACCCACAAAACCTACGGTAAACGTCTTTGATTTTTTTTCTTGCCCAAACTTGTGAGAGATAATTTTAATTTGGATTTCCGTTTTTTTTCCTGCTGTTGCTGCTACATGATAAATGAAGACGAAACACGGTTAATTAGGCTCTTGTTTGACTTGTCACCGAACATGTCGGTTCACTTCGATACATAATTAAAATGGACAAAAAAAAAGGGACCAATTTAGTAAAATATTCTATGATCACATTCTGAAAATCCGCCGAGCAACGAACGTTAAACTCCAAAGGAAAAAATGGTTTCCCTTCCACACGACCTTTGGACAAGAAGGAACGTCTGGATGAAGATCATCACATTTTACATTAAATAGCTGCAAGAAAAGACACATTGATCAAGGCACCAAATATTGTAAACTTCTATTTGATGAAAAAGGAATGTCCTACCTGTTTATGCTGACATTGGAACCGCCTCCCACAACATCAAGTAATATAATTGATCAGACTGTCAGAAATAACTCAACTACGGTTCGTGCGCAATTCTATATAGTAGGTAACTCCCACCAGTAACTGCTGTTCCAGAGGGGATCTAATCTCCCCGATTCTTGGTTTGTCAAGCCATGATGGCACCATCATACAAGTTTACAAATCCTCTTCATCTTCTGGATTTTCAAGTGCAAGCAGATGTTTTCTGAAAGAAGATGCTGCCTCTTCTCTCTCATCTAGCCTTCCAAGTTTGTCATATACGATGGCCATCAAATAGAAAGCTTCGGCAGCCATTTCGTGGTACTGCAAAAAAAATGTACTTGTAACGAACACTAAATCAAATTTGTAATAATTTGAACTGGCAAAAGATAACATTTCGGAATTCTGGTGTAGTGCAACGTGAGAGATATGCTAGCAACCATAATAACATTAGTGAGATAGACATGCATCATACAGCTCACCTCCAGAATTTGCAGTTCTTCAGAAGCTTGGCTTAGAGGATCTAGCACTGACTCAGGATCTTCCGAAACTGAATGAGGCAAAATGGAGAATATGAATGGGATCAGAAATCGGGACATAATTTCAAATTAGGTATGAAGGTTTAAATTTCAGAAGTCATGAATACAGGAAATGCAGATGTGTAGAATCACGCATACTCACTTGAGAAGGTTGGGTCAGATAAAAGACATTTTGCTAGTGCAATGTTGGCTCGTGCACGCAGCTCAAGCCCTCCATGACCTAGAATCAGAGGAAGAGCAAGATGAACGAGGGACAATGCCTTCTTTGCATGAGATCCAAGAGAAAGCCATAATTCAGCAAGTATGACAGTGGCTGATGCTTTAAGCAAATCTAAATTAAATATTTTGCAGAACGATAAACTTGCTAATGCATAAGGCAGTCCAAGGACAGTGTCACCAGCTTTCTGACAAAATCAAAAGGGTAGAAGATAAGTTCACTGTGAGGGAATTCAGAAAGAAATCAATAGGTCATGTGTTTTTTTACCTTATGAATTTCAGCAAGCAAAAGAAGAACAGTGGCATTCTCAATCTGCATGTTAAACTTGTAGCATGTGGAGAACAGATTGCTTGCAACTGCAGCTGCCTAATTAGAACTATTTATTAGATTTATTCATTCCAGCAATTCAAGCATAACAATCAAATGGGATTAAGCAAATTATTAACAAGAAATAATGATGGCACTATTTGTGTTCATGATCCACCAACAAAACAAATAAGCATATTCAATTGTGACTAAACTAAATATGAATTGATTAACACATTTTCCTGTGTCTCTATATGAGCCTGTACTTCAGTATGGTATACTAGTAAAGCAGAAAGTATCAATCAAAATAAATCCATAGTTGACCATTGCCTCAATCCTCAACCAAGAAACCATACAAATATCAGTAAAAGTAAAAATAGTGAAGATGAGATACTTGGCTAAACTGATTTGCTGCAAGTAAAGTTCGTGCATTTCGAAGACCAGCCTCTGTCTTAAGGTCCATATCCACTCCAGAAACAGATGAAGCAAGAACTCCAAACTTATCACAAATTTGTTGAGCAGCCTTCAAATTCCCCCTGGATCAGATCCAACCAGAATGAAATATCTGGAACCTTACAGTAGATGATCTTCCAACTAGTCAACTGGAGGCAATGAAGAAAAATTCAATAACTTACCTGTGCAAAGCTCGCTCATGAAGAAGCTGTAGCTTAACAAGCTGGATGTGTTGATTTGATAAAGAAAAAAATTTCTTTTCTGCAAGCTTCAGTGCATTAAATGCTTCTGAAAGGAAATGAGAGGAACTAATAACATGTTTCATACGACAGAAATTAATGCAAATGAGGAAAAAAAACATAATTTTGGTGCTGCATCAGAAATATCTCAAACACATCAATTTATATACCTTTCACACTAAACCAACAAAACATTGTCACACAATAGGAAGAATGAAAATTAGTTCACTTCAAACATATCAGTCAATTGTATAAGAAAGACTGGAGAAATTTAGGGCGAGTAGATAATTACCAGTATATCCTTTGAATACACTCAAATGCTGTATTAGTTTTGCATATGCTAGTGATAACTCTGATGAACTGACAGTAAAATCAAGTCATATAAGTTAGATAATTCATCCATTCACAATTTGCCAAAAAAGATGTCGCCAAGACATTCAGCCTAGTAAGATACCTTGCAGCATCAGCAAAGCACGTTGCATAAACCAAGGCATTCATCCGAACCAATGGAGAGCTTAAGGAAAAAAAATAGAAGATAAAATGAGCTACATAAAGTTAATGTTGCCATCAAGTTTAACTCATAGGAGTAGCCATGTAGCACATAGGATTACAGCTGCTAGATGACAGAAAATTCTCTTAGTATAAATAAAGGTTGAGCATCATGTTGCAGAAGATACATAGATTGACAACAGTGATAAGACTAACCAGAATTAAAAAATGATCCTTAACAATATAAGTCCACAAAATGAAAGATATAAGCAACGACACCAAAAAACATTGTCAAAGCTATGTAGTACCAAAATAATAGCACATCTCAATTGCAAAAAAAGTAAGCAAATAAAAACAGCAACAAAATATAACAGATTCACTATATTCATAGTCAATGACCAGCTAGCTCCATGGAAGGCTCAATTCTTTTCAATAGTAAATGGGGTAAGCAGTAAGCACGATGCTTTAGAGAATTTCCAGAAATAGATTTTTTTTGGTCATTATGACACATTAACTTAGTCAAACCTTGATCACTATGGCCAGACCTTTAATGTAAGTATTGAATTAAAAAAAATGCATATACGTTACTTGATTCATCAAGGTAAGAAACAGACTTCTTTTTTTCAAAAAAAAAACAATATATATACATATATATAAAGTAGAAACCATGACCATTCAACTGTTTAGAATTGGCTACATGGATCGTTGTGCATCCTTAAACACAAAGTATAAAAGAAAGTAATATTTACAGCAAAATCATTAATAATGACAGTAAATCCTGGTCAAAAAGATGCAAAGGATGTACCAAAACACTCCATCTAAGTCCATTCATGAAGTACTAGAATTACCTGCCATAGTATTCCCATGCTGTGGACCTAAGCAAATAAGACGCACCAGCCAATTGCAAGACAGACCCGGGTATAGGACTGGGCTGTGCATGAAACTGAAACACATCAAAATCATTAGCTGATAAGCTCCTGGACATATGTGACTTAAGCCATGGATTATCAACAGTTGTCAGGTTCTTAAGCCATGAAGTGCTAAAAGCACCAGTGTCGTTTAGTTGCAAAATCCCATCTGCTCCAAATTCACTTAACACTTTGGAACTTAACCTTAGCTCCTGTAGAGATGACAGACCGCAGGAATGTCAAAGTATCATAGCTTCAATGGAGAAATCATATTTAAATTAGGAGAATAAGTGTAATGAATAAAGAATTGTTTACTTACCTTGCAGACACTTATTGGGCATGTTTTAAGCTTCATAGAAGCTTTGGGACCAAAAGAGATCAATGGTTTCTTCACATGCTGAAAAAAATAAAGATGCCGGAAATTTTCAGTCATAGGAAACATACAGATAACAGACAAGATGAGTCTTTTGTCCAGCGTAAAGGACAAACATGGATAGTAACAAAACAATCTGTATACTTTGCTGCTTACACAACAACAACAACAATAAGAAGCCAAATTAGTTCCAACTATTTGCAGTCGGCTACATAAATCTTCCCTCCATTAACTTTATGCAAGGCTAGTTCAAATTCCATGCCTCCCACAAGTGTTAATAGAGAAGAAAACAAATACAACTTATTCGAGGACAAGACAAAGATGCTGCAGTAAAGCTAGTTAAAGATACTATATACTAGCATATAACATATAACCACATCATCTTCAAATACAGTGAGTTAAAGAACAAAACGAGTCAGTTGATGGAAGATATTGGGCTTCTTTACTCCCACCTCCACACTTGGGGTAAGCATGGGGATCCAAGTAATCCACCTAGAAAGGTGGCTGGAAGACTATATAAATCTTTCCTCCAAGAACTTTATGCAAGGCTAGTTCAAATTCCATCTCTCTCACTAGTGTTAATAGAGAATAAAACAAAAGATGCTGCAGACAGCTAGTTGAAGTTACTATATATTCACATATGAACAGTAAAACTACACCATCTTCAAATACAGTGTGTTAAATGGGATCCAAGTAATCCCCACCCATGACAGATGACCTAGGTGATTTCTGAACTTTAACCATTAAGTCTTACTGGATACAGAGACATAATTAGAAGAGTTAGTTTAGCCTTTCGGAGAGCTAAGGCAATTGTGATAGTTTAACTTTTAAATATTCAAAAAACATTTTGTCACAAACCCTCATCCGCTCATCCTTGGCTGTTCTCAGATTTGATTTGTTTTCTAAGCTTCAGGAAACATAACATCTTCTGTAAAAATATGTATCCCCACAGTATTATCAACATTGATAGGATTTGTGGAATACAAAGAGCAAAATTAATAAAACTAACACTAACATAATATACAGACTGAATATCCATAAGGACATTCTTTATTTACTCTTAAACAGTACATCCAATCTAAAAGAAACTACCTTTTAATATTCTTTTGATAGCAAATCCATAACACATTCCAGAAACACAAGAACAAGAAAAATCAGGAACAGAAATGTTTTTGCTTTTTTTACAGGTTTGGTCTTACTCTTTGTAAAATAGAATTGTTGTACGACAGATTGCTTAGATAAATTGTTTACTTTTTTACAGATTTGGTCTTGCTCTTTGTAAAATGGAATTGTTGTGAAACAGATTTCTTAGATAAAGCACAAAACAATATAAGTATCTTTTTTAACTTACCCTATAAATGGAGAAGAAATTTCATTATCAAAATTCTAAAAAAGATAGCCTACTTAGCTAGGGCCTTTTTTGGTCAAACCTATCTCTCAAAATTGTTGGGGGTAGAACAAATTTTAAAAATCAGATTGCCATTCAATAAATGAAATGGTTAAGAATGAACTCTCCAGGAATTCTAGCACCATTATGTTCTTAGAAGAAACATTCAATAATTGAAGAAATAAAACGATACAGTAACAAAGATTGATATTATTTAAAAAAAAAAAAATCAGAAGTGACTAAACTAACCTTAAGATCAAATTTTGCCAAGGCGAGCCGATTGAAGGCTAACAGATTTGTGAGCTTTAGATGATTAGCCCTACCAAGCGATCTTGTGAGAAGCACAAGCAATTGTTTCTGGGTGGATAATGGTGTAGCAAGACCAGTAGAAGTGCCCAGTAAATATGGGGAACCAATAATTCCAGTCATATTTGAAACTCCTACTTCGAACAATAGTTTGCATATAGCTGCCAATGTGTAAGCAAGGCATGCATCGTCATTGTTCTACAACAATTAGTACATTCAGAATCAGCCGAAAATGTATAGGCACTCAAGCAAGGACTCACAAATAGACAGAAGGATAATTAATATCTTATGCTATTCTCACCATATCAATTCCAAATATATGCAAATATTTTTTATAAGGATATATTGCTAAAGGATTAATGCGGTGATATCTTTTGAAACTGTGATACGATGGACCCCCTACACTTGTTTTCATTTGTTATGCATATCATACAGCTAACACGTTTGCATCCAAACTCAGTGACAGATGCATGTCTCTGCAATTAGGGAGAAAACATGGGTTGTAGGCCAAATCATGATCTACACAATTATTACACAAATTCAGATTAACAATCAAAAGGTGTGTCTAATTGAGTGAACAAAGTGAGGAAAGAAAAGGAAAAGTGGTGAAAGGAGGAGAAGGTTTGTCTACTTGAAAAGAAAGGTAGAGAAAATGAGATTAAAATTGACAAAACAACCTCTTTCATTTCATCAACCCCAAGACGTGGAGAGTAAAATCCAGTCTTTTCTTCTCATCCTCCCTTCTTCCATCCATTTTTAGATGGAGCCAGAAGTGGGGAAAGAAGCTCCAAACACCTCCTTCCCTTTTACTGTGTCTTCTTCTACCAGACTAGATAACAGAACTGACGCTTTCCCCCTTTCCTTTCCCTCTGCTAAGCTCCCTTCCCCTCAAGTAGACATGTCCTTAAATATCACTACCAGTAATAACCCTTTTACCATTTTAACCCATTACAACAGTTTTGAATAGTAGCCAAGAAATCTAAAACGAATCCATCAAATCAACAATTTTTTAATATCACAAACCAAATATATTTATCTTGAGCATAAAAAGAAGCCTATAGAGAAAAAAAAACTTGGATGCAAAATACCAATATTGGGAAGTTGTTAAATAAACTATTCATTTGTTATAAGACAGATATGTCCAGTAAAAAAAACAATGACATTAAGTTTAAATAAGAGATGTAACCACTCAATTAAAGTATATCAACCACAACATACCTGTTGAGAGACCCTTACTGCTTCAGTTAGAGCCTGACAAGAAGAGAAACCTAGAGCAGTTAGGTGTCAAACAAGCTGAGCAAATTGCAGAATAGAGAACTTCTGAAATCACTATATGCTAAAGAAGGTACTAATAAGACAAAATCCGTGCAGGTAGTCAGATATGCCACACTGAACAATTATCTGCCATTTCAGAAATAATTTAAGGTAAAAAATTGGGCAATTAAATATCCTTCCATGAAATCCAAGAAGAAAAAAAGCTTAAACGCCATTAAATAGATGTAAAAATGAGACAACCATCAGGTACTCAGCAATGCTGCTCACGCACTTATATCACAATTTAGTCAAAGAGTAGCTCGGAGAAAATAATCAATGGGGCTCTTCATGCAGCTGCAAAATACTAGGAAATATGTATCTAATGACAACAAACAAGCTAAATACTTGACCCATAAACAAATGGAGCTGTATACAAATTTACAATCTTAACGGCAAGGAAAAAGGAAGAGGAGAAAAGGATGATGGCTTTAAAGAGATTACCTCCAATGCTTTCTTAGGATGGCCAAAATGACTATGCAGCAAGCCCAGACATAGCAAAGCAGTTTCATATTTCCCAACCTCAAATTCAGAAGACGGAGCAGCTGATCTGTTAAAAAGTCCTTCCATCCCTGCACTTTAGGGGTTCAAGTATCCAGTCAGAAAACAGGGCTTCTTATTTTCAAAGTTACCATTGTAAAATATTGGTTAATAGTAAAGCACGTTAAGAATATAATTCATGAAACTATAGCAAATGTGATTCCCATTACATGAAGAATTACTGAGATGGAATTAATGAAGGGAAAATCTATTGGACGAATTTGTAAAAACAAAATACACGTGTTAAATTGATAAAATGAAGCATGCATATAAAGACAACACAAGATATTAAGAATACAAGGATGTGGGTTTAACAACTGCAAGAAAATTTGAGTTTAAAATATTATATGTTTACTTAACTTTCAGAAGAAATGAAAATAAAAACTTGGGAATCATTTGACGCTATGATGAGACAGTATCATTCAAAGATCCATTGTTAAGGGGAAATACTTCATTTGGTAAGAATAACTGAAACCAAGAAATAGCTTTTGATGGTTCTTGACTGTAGAAATATCTATATACGGAAACAAAACAAAAATCAGGAGGCTTGAAAATGATATAATAATGTACAAACAGTTAATTTCTAAGTAAAACAACATCATTGTAGCAATGATATCTCATTTAATAGGACAAACAGGGATAGAGTTTATCACACTATTTAGCCATGCTATTCTTCTAGAAAACATGATACCAATAAAAGATCTGATCATGAACCAACTTTCAGGTGGGAGCAAATATCAAAATCTCATATCTCTTAAGTGTATATGAAGCCTTTCCAGAGCAACGATAGAGCCTTGTGCACTATCCCAGCCTTTTCCATGCCTTCCCGTGTGCTTAGGTAAATCAACGTCTACTCTCATGTAAACAAACATGAGGATGAATAATTAACATAATGTCAACTTATTATAACCACTCCATGAAGAATTTACTCCGACTCTAGATTCAACCAAAAGCCAAAAGGCACATATCCAATATAAATCTATACCTGTTGTCGAAGTAGCAGTGCAGGTTGTCTAAAGCAGCAACATAATCATCATGATAAAGAGCATTTAAGTATTGCAAGTAATGAACCTACAAAGAAATTGAAGGGTTAAGAGTGTACTGAAGCAAGAACCATCCAATCAATGCCTACTTACTATGTTTGCATCCAATAGGTCCTCAACTTACACGATGAAGTTCTGGAGCAAGCTTTTGTAACTGCTTTAGAGTAGCCGCAATTGAATTTAAGGGAAATGAGGCCGCATTCCTGGCAAGGAAAAGATGTAACAACAAACAATAATTTTGCTAGACAAGTTAATCAATACTCACTTCTCAAGCAAATCAGCTTGAACATTCAGGTAGCCTTCTATTTGCCACCTTGATCGAAGGATTCCTAAACTATCATCCCGTCTGAAATTATGCAATAAAGGAATAAGCCCACCACTATGAGCAGTATCATCAACATGCTTCATCTTCAGATCAAAAGAAGTCTGGTTATCTGGAAATTACATTGATATGGTTTTTTACTGAGCCAAATTCAATTTAAATTGATGAGAAAAATCAAATCAAGACAGAAGTAACTTTTTATAAACAAACATAAGACATCACACACCAGTGGAAGAACATTAACAACAGAAGTTCAAAAACATCCACAAGCCACAAAGTTGGAAAACATAGGATGGGTTTTGAATGCATATTCACATTACAAAATTGCATTTAAAAGTACCTGAAGTTAGAGCACATTGTCTAAAAAATAGTTGTTTTAGTAAAAATATCCTTCAAAAATTGCTGTCTGAGGCAACTTTACCTTCCAGTGTTTGGTAAAAGTGCACTAGGGAAGCACTTTTGTAATATAACAAAAACACAGCATAAATGCCAATTGAAATACAGTAGAATTATACATAGATACCTAAAATGTTTCTGTATCAGAATAATTTTTAACTATAATTTAATTATTTTGACAAATTGATTTTTATATATAAGTAGCATTTTTATTGAAATTACTATTTACAGTCAATTTTAAATCTATCAAATGCATCATTAAAAGGCAAATAATTGGAAATAATGACTTCTTACAATTGAGAAAAATAATGCAATATTATTTAGTGCAAGGAATGATTGCTAAATAATAATCTTATGAAAAATTAAAAGCATTAAAAATAATTTTAAAAAAAATGTTACAAGGCAATCAAACATTATATAACTTGATAAAGAATTTATGAAATGAATAGACCATTTTAAAATAACTTAGCAAGAGAAATTGTTAAAATAATAATACATAACGAAATTAATTAATTACCCAAAAAAACTAATATAGTATCATATAGTTTGAAAATATTGTCACAAGATTATACATAAAATTATCGAAACTCTAACATTGTCATTAACAAGAGCAAGGATAAACTCTAACCTCTAGTTTTCCACATAAACATTAGCTGAATCTTCAAGTCATATTCAGCACAATCTTCTCTCTTGTTAATTCTACTTGCATTGTGCTAATTAATGAATGGAATAATTCAATGCTCTTATAATGAAGAGAAACTCTAAAAATTATAGATTTTTAGAAAGGTGTCATCATCGTCATGAACCACAATCAACACTCTCATCATCATCGAAGGCGAGTGGAACCAATCAACATTGTCACGAACCACGGTGAAACCCTTGATGTCATCACCAACTATAGTGAAATCTTCAGTGTCATTGCGGACCATAGTGAAGTCCTCAGTGTAGTTGCAATGAGAGAAACCCTTGGCGTTGTCACACTCAAGTGAAGCCCTCATTGTCTCAAGGCCTCATCAAAGCCCTCAATGTCGTTGCTAGTCCATTTCAAAGCCAAAGTGTCTTCTTTGAGTGATTGGAATGAAGAGTGGATTCTAGTCTCTAGACCGCTATATGCACCTTAGACTAAAAGAAAAAAAAAATTTAAGTCATATTTTGTGGGCCGAGTAGTTGGACAGTAAGTAAATAACATGTACCCAAAAAAATGAGAAAATATGAGAACGCTAAAATGAATGTGTGGGATGACTAGAAAAAAATACAAAACAAAATTATTATCCAAGAAAAACTAGAAATAGCTCCAAAAGCTGACAAAATGAAAGAAAATAAGTCGAGATGATCCCGATATGTTTAAAATGACCTATAGATTTTGTAGTTAGTCCCATCAGCTAAAATGAGAGAGTTACAATGTTGTTTAAACTACGAAAATAATATCCTCCCAGTTGCACATACCAAAATGCAGACTAAAAATATCACAAAAGTGAAATGGAAATCAAAATGTGGCTATGCAGATGCAAATTACTCTTAGAATCAACCGCCTTGTTAAAATTAAATACTGCAAAATGTATGAAAACATCATACTGCTATATCACAGACCTTCAGGAAAACTAGAAAGTAACTTTGCCCTAACATTTAGCAAATTTTCTGAAGCTTGTGCAGTGTTTTCTAGGCTATATTCATCGAGCTCAGCAGGCTCACAATCAAGTTCTGAATACTCTTGCAGTTCATGGTTTTCTGATTCATCAAAATCGTTCTCTTCAGCCAATTCATCCATAGACCCATTTGAGTTACAGTATGCTGCTAAATTTGTCCAAAGATGGCAAACTCCCTAATAAACATATAACAGAAGAACAATATGTGAACATTAATTATATAACTGGTTAGCAATTACAATCATTCCTGTGATATAAATGAAGTATATAAACTTTGACAAACGAAGAACTTCAGAGAAACAAGATGAAAAATGACAAACAAAACTCTGGGATTGTAAAAAAGAAAAGAAAAAAAAACTGATCAATTTGTTAGCCATTTTCAGCCCACATCATCAGGTAAGGTGGTGGGGGATAAGTATAATGTAAATTGTACTCAAGATAATTGACAAGTTGATCCAGTCATTATTTAGTGACTCTTACTATGACATTTTTGGCCTTGAGACTTGATAGCAGTCATACTTATTCAATGCAATTGACCTTATTGCCCAACATTCTTAATATAGAAGTCTATTTAACTCTATTTTCCTTATTTTTTCTCAATATTCTATGTACCTGTTTAGCATGTCCAAACACTCATTTTGGCCCACAATGTGAAGAATCAATATTGGTTGTTAGGATAAGTGGTGTAGCTAACGGGCAGTGAATAGTGAGAAACTAGACACATCAAAATCAAATTTGTCACCTCAGCACCTGTTGAGCCACACTATTAAACATGCAATTTGTCATCTCAACGCCTGTCAAGCCATTACTAAACATGCAATTTTCTATCAAGTTACATCTGCTTAATTAAGAAACACATGAGATCATAAGATGACCTAATTTAAACTTTTTGTCACCCCCATCAAAATAATCTGATTGGACTCGACCACTTGATGCAGATTGCGATACTGATAATTCATATAGTGTGATGGTACCTTTACCATATTTGAGTTACCAAATAGACATGCCAATGGTGAGGTTCATTGTGTGAACACACGGCACACTGCTGCGAGTGTATACACCACCCCGAGGGAGTGAGGAAATTTCTCCATGGGTCACTCGTTGATTGTGTATACACTTGAACTCAACATGGGTCAGGGATATTAAGGTAGGTTCTTTGAAGCTCTTGTTTGAATAGGAGTTTCAGTAGATAAAGCTATGAGATTGGTAGTATGGAATGCAGATTCAAGTGAAAAATACCTCCAATGTGCATTCCTTATATTTAATGTAGTAATTTGTACTCTTATTGATACTATATACTGATCTTGATTCATTATGCACTTTCTCCTTTTAATGTTTTTATTCCCCTTTAGTTGCTTCCTATACTCTTAAATTTGTGTCAATGCTTCGTCATATTCTCAAGAAGACCCAATTAGCATGTCACAAATATACTACAATTATTTACTTTTTAGCAAGAACTATGTTCAACAGGACGGTCGGACGGATAGATAGATAGATACTTGATTTTACTTCTTTATTTGATGCGGAAAGGGGTTATGATGTAGCTCGAAATGATGATTTTTGTACAATTGATATGATTCTTATTGTTAGATTATATTGGGGTGTAACAAACAGAACATATGATAATGGCAATGATGATCATCAGGTAAGATGGTATGGAACAGCAGAAAGCCTATATTCCTGCTTATTTAAACTTCACGGATCCTTGTAAAGAAAGTTGGAAAATGCTGACAGCACAATAGAAGGGGTTATGCTGAATATGATTCGAATTCCTTCAGTTTCAGCTATTATTGCTAGGTGCCTAGGACTCACATAGACAGAAAATATATGCTTCTCGCGCACTAAAGCAAGCTCCAAAATACAAGCCTCATAAGAAGGCAACTAAACAACATGAATCTCAAAATAAATACAAAAGTTTGGCAGTAATTTTAACTAATTATTTTGTCATGTTACGCACTAATCCATCAGGAAGACAATAAATAAGCTTCATGAGCACGTTTAAAGGTATAGCAGAATAATAAAAATTTGAAGCACCTCAAAAGAAAGCATATTGAAGGCCAGTATGCAACACCGCAGAAAGATCCCCAAGTGACCATTTGGATCCAAATAGATCTGTTCATCTTCCATCGAAGATCCTTCAGGACTGGAAAGTACACCTGTTCAAATACATAAGAGAAGTCATAATTTTTATTAGAATCCAACCTGAATGCTCCAAGTCATGAATACAAACATGAATAGATAAACCATGTTATTTACCTCGCAGCTTATCAAAAAAATTAAATAGATCATCTGGTGAAGATAGTGCCGAAAGGTTGGCAATCAAATCCGTACTAAGCCAACCCATGTGATCCACAGCCTTCAGCTGGTTCATAAATTCTTCCAGTGTAGGTTCAAAGAAACCCTCACAAGACTTCAATAAAATAAGCACAGTATGAGTTAGAAGTCTATGATTAGCTAAGAACTATAACTTCAGCATATCAAAGACGAGAGAAAAATAGCAGACTAATCAAATGATTCTGCAAGGTATTAGAAACAAGGAAAGAGCGCATAAATTACATAAGAAAAGCATTGTTCAATATCAAATGCTTCGCTCATCAGCAAAAAGTGTGAAGATGTAGAAATGCACCACAATGACAATAAAAGCAAGTACTTGGCAAAATTTAAATTCGCTGGCCAGTAAAAAAAACAGATTTTGGAAGTTCAACGAAGATATCAAGTAAGAAAACAGTCCAACTGAAATATTGATAAAACTAGGAGGGGCTTCGAACCAAAACCTATTGACTGAAAGGCTACCAGCAAAGATAAGTACCGCGAATCAAACGAAAGACACCGAAAATAACGGAACAAGAGTGTTTGAGATCGAACCCTAGTGAGCGAAAAGAGGAAGAGCCCGAGGCGCTGGTGTTCGGAGATGGACTGGCGAGTGCAGTGCAAAGGTGGCTGAGCGAAAAGCTGAACGAGGTGGCAGACGGCGATCTTATGGGGGGTGATGTCGAACACCTCGGAGCCGCCCTCCTTCGTGCTTCCTCCGCCACTCATAACCGGACTCATTTCCGGGATAGTTCAGAATCGCAGTGAGCGAACGGAGAAGGGACGAGACGAGGGTTTCTGCTAGCCGAAAGTGCTTTCGTCGCCCTGCCCCACATCGAAATTCAACTTCTAAAGCGCAATACTTTTCGCACCGATTAATAGCTACCCGCATTTTTCCCTCACCCATGGCTCGCATATCTATTTTTAAAAATAGTAAAGGAGCGTTTGGTTTTGATTTGTATATTTTTAATTTTTATTTTATAGAAAATATATATTTTTTTAAAAAATAATATTTATTTTATATTTTTAATCTCGTGTTCTAAAAAAAAATATTAGATAATGTAAGTCATTTTTTTATTTTTTTAAAATCTATATTTTTTATAAAATAAAAATAAAACAAGAATAATCAAACACACTCTATTTTTTAAAAAAAAAACCCCATAGTCAAACTTTACATGCACTCCCACTCCTCAACAATTTTCTTTCAACTCCCTAATTTTCCCTTCTACTTCTACTTTTACTTTCTACTTGTGCACATTTCAATATAATAAAATAAGAATAACAAGTCTGAAAATTAGGTATAGGATTTATGATTTAGGATATAAGATTTAAAGGTAGGGTGTAAGACATAGGATTTAAGATACGTTTAGAATGGCGTAATCAGCTATGTAATATAATCAAGATAACATTACAAGGCTGATTACTTTATTTTATATCATTTTAACCTTGTAATGTAATGTAATCTCGATTATAAAAATTAATAAACTTTTATAATCTAGATTATAAAGCAAATATCATATAATCCAGATTACATTTTAATCCAGAATTTAATATAACAAAAATACCCCTAACTTATCTGATGTAATACAACTCTTTATTAAATGTAGTAATGTGTATATATATATATATTTTTTATTTTTAAAATTTTATACCTAATATAGTACATTATATATCTAAACTCTAAAACATAAACCCTAAGGCTAAGTTTGGTTAGGTATTTAGGTATAATGTAATGAACTCTGT
>JBBPFQ010670939.1:0-15527 GCA_037974815.1 Kaempferia elegans | reverse complement strand
CGCCTGGAATCTCCTCCTTTCCTGCTTCAATTCGGCTGGCTTCGTCGAAGAGGTACCCTTTATCTACGCTGACCTCCTCCTCGCCTTCTCAAAGCCCGATGCCTTCACTCACAACGTCCTCCTTCACGCCCTCTGCAAGATGGGCTCCCTCGACGCCGCCCTCTCAATCATCCGCTCCGCCGGGGACGTCGACGCTGTGTCCTATAACACTCTCATCTGGGGTTTTTGTGATCTAGAATCGCCCGAGTTTGCCGCCGGGTTGCTGTCGGAGATGCTGAAGAAGGGATTTCCGCTCGATTCTTTTAGCTGCAACATTTTGGCCAAAGGATTTTGCCGGAGAGGCCTGGTGGATGTTGCGGCGTCGCTGATGGAGATGATGGTTCGAGGTGAGATCGAGAGGGATGTGGTTGGGTTTAATACCATGATCGATGGGTACTGTAAGATAGGGAATTTAGACAAGGTTCAAGGTCTTGTCGAGAGTATGAGGGTGGAGAACGTTTTGCCAGATATAATTACCTGCAACATTTTGATCAAACACTTTTGTACAATTGGAGATTTCGATAGGGCTAGGAAAGTGATTGAAGAGGTTGGGGCTAGTAGTAGCCCAAATGTGGTGACACACACTACGTTTATTGGTGAATATTGCAAGAGAGGGAAGATAGAAGAATCCTTTGTTCTTTATGAAGATATGGTTAGGAGTGGGATCTTGCCCGACGTCGTCACTTACAACTCACTCATCGGTGGGCTTTGCAACCAGGGTAAGTTGCCGGAGGCAATCCGCCTCTTTAGAGAGATGCCAAAGATGGGAATTGCTCTGAATCATGTTTCATATTGTACTCTTATAGATGCACTACTTAAATCAGGCAGCGCAAAGCAAAGTTTTGCAGTCCTTGGTGAGATGGTTACTCGAGGTGTTCTGATGGATATGGTTTTGTTCACTGTCATCATGAATGGACTATTTAAGTTGGGAAAGGTTGATGAAGCAGAAAAAATGTTTCAGTTGGTTTGCTCCCCTAATCTCAGCCCTAGTCATGTTGCATATTCATCTCTGATTGACGGGCGCTGCAAGGCAGGAGATGTCGAGGGAGCTGAATCTGCATTCCTGGAGATGCAAAGGAAATCACTGAATGTAAATGTTGTTACATACTCCTCTATCATCAACGGGTATATTAAAAACAAAATGCTTTCTGAGGCGTTTGATACTGTGCAGAAGATGAAGGAAATAAATCTTTCTCCTAATGTTGTAACTTATGGAACACTTATAGATGGCCTATGCAAGAATGGAAACCTAGAAGAAGCTTTTCAGATGTACAAAAAAATGACAGAGGAAGGTCTGGTAGTTAACAAATTTGTGGTTGATTCATTGGTTAATGGATTAAGGAAGAATGGAAAAATGGAGGAGGCAGAAAGTCTTTTTAAAGAGATGGAACAGAAAGGTGTAGTGATGGACTGTGCTAATTACACCTCCTTGATGGATGGACTCTTTAAAGTTGGGAATGGATCTGCTGCTTTGACTGTTGGCCAGGAAATGACACAGAAAAATCTCGCTCCAGATGTTGTCATGTATAATGTATTTATAAATCATCTTTGCATGCTTGGGAAGTTTGAAGAAGCAAAATCTTCTCTCACTGAGATGAAAAATATGGGACTAAATCCTGACAATGTGACATACAACACTTTAATTAATGCACACTCTAAACAAGGAAGAATAGATGAGGCTCTCAAACTTGTTCAAGAAATGAGAACTATGGGTCTGGTGCCAAATATCATCACATACAATTCCTTAATTAAGGGTTTCAGCAATGTGGGTGATATTACCAGTGCCGTGGATTTATTGATTGAAATGACTGCTACTGGGTTTTGCTCAAGATCTTCCTTCAAAAATGTGTTACAAGCATGTTCAAAGGGCAATAGGGCAGATTTGATAGTGCAAATGCAGGAGAAGACAGGAAATAGATTTATTCTTGATACCACACTGTATAATATGATAATCCATGCTTTATGTACTCTTGGAATGACAAGGAAAGCTAATTCTGTTCTGAATGAAATGTTAGGAAGAGGGTTGAAAGCTGATACCATTACTTTCAATGCTCTTATACTGGGATATTGCAAGAATGGTCATCTAGATAAAGCATTTGATATGTATTCCCGGATGGTTCTTGAAGGCATATCACCAAATGTTGCTACTTTCAACACACTATTGGGGGGCCTATCAGCTTCCGGAAGGATAGAAGAAGCAGAAAAGGTGGTTAATGAGATGAAGACAAGAAAGCTGGCTCCAAATAATTTTACCTATGATATACTGGTTACTGCCCATGCTAAGCAAAGCCACAGTAAAGATTCAGTAAGGTTATACTGTGAAATGGTCACTAAAGGATTTATTCCTAAACTTAGCACTTATAACATGCTTATTAATGACTTTTCCAGGGTTGGAATGATGAATCAGGCTGGAGAAATGTTAAATGAAATGCATAAAAGAGGTGTTTCTCCCAATTCTTCAACATATGATATATTGATTGGTGGCTGGTCGAAGCTGTCAAATGGCTATGAGCTAAAACGGCTGCTCAAAGAGATGGCCGAAAAAGGTTTCACTCCTTCGAAAAGCACACTATCTTTAATTAGTAAAGCCTTTGCTAGACCAGTGAGGAAGTAGATAGCTCACAAATTGCTTAGAATGTTTCTACTGAACAATGCAATGGCGTAGTTGGTTATCCTACTTTGACTACATTTGGTAACCAACCTAGCATTCTGGATGAACAAGGGTGAAATAAGGAGTAAAATGGTGAATCAATGACTTCATGGAGTGTCAGTGATCAAATAGAGTAGTGATGCATGTTCTTGATAGTGTATGAAATGATTTATTCCAGAAAGACGAAGAATACATTTGGAGACTGACTTTTTTTTTTACATTAAAGCTTGAAAAGGACGAGCAAAATCATCATGTGGCAACTTAATGGTAAATTGAGGACCATAAAAGGATCAATGCTGGTTTATTTCTTGTATGGTCAAATAAATCTCCTTAGCAACAACTTAAGAGGCCATGCACCCTGAATTGACCTGTGGTTAGCCAAAATGGTTAGTATCCATGTGGATTGCGGACAATCAAGCTATAGTTGGCGCAATTGAGGTAAATTTGGAATTTCCATTCTTATTTCTTTTATTTAGTTATTTTGCCACTCATGCTGTTTGGATCCATCCTGCAATTCTGTTGTGGTTTGTGCCTTTCATACGCTGTGCCATTGGATAAAGACCAGAAAATGTGCATAACTTGATGGATCTTTTCTCTAAATTGGTGAATATGGAAATTCAAGACAAATGAAATTCAAGACAATTACTTGACATTAGATTAGGCATTTTGGCACTTTTTATTGCTTAAAAATAGTAAATTACTTATCTATGACAGTTTCCATGCCTACATTTCTCTAATTAAATCTTTATGAATTTTTATTCAATCTTTATAAATTCAAATTTGGACTAGATGACTTGAAAATAAGTCTGGAAGACTTCACTATGAAGTCTGTGTATTAATAGCCATTTCCCCCATAGATGCATGAGTTGATTCTATGGAAGTAACTTCTTTTGCCGGACCAAATAATAAGGGCCCAAAGTATATTTAAAGGAAATTAGAAAATAGTTTGTAACATCCAAGTAATAAATTGGCCTTTATGAGCTTCTGTATAAGAAATATAAATCTTCTGTAGATTTTGTTGAAGTCCACATAATCTAGATTCCATTTAAAATGCTTATTCAAGCCTATCTCCTCAGATGCCCATGACTGACATTACAAGATTCTCTCAAGCAATTGCTAGCATAATTTAGCCTCGTTTAGAGGATTCAATATATTAATTCTAAGCTTTTTCAAAAACCATATCTCGTTAGCCTTGTTAGAACCACAAATATAAGGGAAGATTGTTACACCTCCCACTTATTAGAGATACAAAAGTGCACTTGCACTTTTTGCACATTCTCAATATAATGCTTTCACTAATCCTTCAACTAGTCCCCTTTATCTTTTGATGGCTCTGAATATATGTTTTCAGAAATATCAAATAAATCTTGTGAGATGAAGAGAGTTTGCATTTGACTACTCTAATAGTCATAATACACTTAAATATAAATACTTAGTTGAAAACCCTTAGAATAGTAATTGGCACATGAGGGAGACATTTACCTCAGTTATGCTGAGATTCGAACCCCAGACCTCATGACTAGCCATTATACCGTCCGAAGGGACTTGCAATGACAGACACATAAAATTAGTATTGGAGGGGAATTATGACTTGTCAGGAAGTTTTTGGTAATTGAGGATAAAAAGGACGAGGATAATATTTGACAGAAAATTTGTTTCTAATCCTCCATGTATTACACCCCCCAATATAGATCTCGTACATCATCTTAAAAATCAAGACAACATTGAAGAGCTCATTAACTTTAGTTAGATCAAATTATATTGTTTTATGTTGTGCTTTGGTGTAAGCACGGTGGTCGCTATGATTATTGCATGGTTTGTGGCATTTGTCTGTCAATACTAGTCTTTGATCCCAAATAGTGAACATTATTCTGTTTGTCCACAGAATATTCCAAAACCAGCGGTAAAAGAACAGACCAAGCCAAGGAACTAATTAGGTTTCACACAGAGCAAAGAGAAGCTCAGCGTGCACGATATACCCATCTGGTAGTAAATCTATCTATTAAAAACAAACCCTTGGGAGCATGAACAGCTGTGAGTTGAAGAAAGTTGAATTTTCTGCAGATTGCAAGCAAGATTAATTCCTTGCAAATCCTCAGGAGTCAGGAGGTTTGAAGAAAAATTTCTAAAGGTCAGTATAATAACCAAAAAAGTTAGAGGTCTGTCCTCAAGAGATGATAAATACTAGCACAACTCATTTCCATATTTGACAAGCCATTCTTTCCAAAGGTACATCAAATGAGATTTCTAGTCTCAGCTACATACTATTTGCTTGATTTTGTTCTAAAAAAAAATTAATTCATAACATTTTCTACACAACAATTCATTATATTTATTTTTTGTGAATTGCACTTGGTAGATCAACAAGACCTCTAACAGTGCCAGGGGAGCCTTGTTTTCATCTAGTAAAACCAAATTACAGCATAATGAGTGGCCAGCATTACAAATTTCACAAATATGTAAACCACACTATGGAGGCAATCAAGTAATTTATCGAAGGAGCAGTGGCACTATTATCTCTTGTAACAAGTGTGATGTACAGTCTGCTTGGATGTTTCATTTCTTATATTTTGCTTATGGAGTCTTAAAAATGATTTACAGTTTTAGAACATTTTTTCTCTATTTGCTATGTCTGTATCAGTGTATTTATACATGGACTTCGAAGGCATAATGCGGACATTTGTTCTACTACATTAATTATAGTTTCTATTGAATGGTAAATTATTTTTCCTAACTCCCTTAAACCAAAAGGACATAAGGTTCACCATGTAAAATAATGTAAACTATGGAGTAAAGTGAAAAAACCTGGATTAATCAATGAACAATACCAATTCTTTCATAGTTATTCCTTCTTTTATAGTTGTTAGAGAAGAGAGTGACTGCACATTGGTAGGGAAGAGGCAGTATAGCTCCGTAGTCCATGGATTGAAAAGCAAGAGACAAGGTTGTGTCCCACCACTTGCACTACTTTGTCTAAAGTGACAAGGAATCATGGCAGAGGACCACCCCACTGCCCTAATTCCAACACTCTACACCAAAGCAGTCCCTTCCTCCTTAAAAAAAAATAAATTTAAAAAGTAAACAAAAGAAAAGTATTAGGTTGTTGAATTCAATGGGAGGATCCCAAAGCATCTTACTACCATTTATATCATCATGCAATCTTGACCAATATCCAAAGCTTTGTGTTATAATCAAATGGAACCATTTTTTTTAGGCATGCCATATGCCTTTCCTCCTTCATGCTATTTATGTTTATACCTTACTTACCATGGGGATTAATCCTTGACACCTCTATTATCATCTTGATTATGCCAAAATGGATGAGCATTATTGTGGTGGCTTGATTTGACCACAATGACACAAGAGGTCTTGAGTGGTTCACATCAAAGTTAAGACAAAACCCTAACAGGCAAAGCAACATCTTTTGTTTTTCTTAACTAAAAAGTGAAAAAGTGGATAGTGAATGTGGACTTGACTGGATCTAGTCCCTTGGTCAGTTTGACCAACAATTATTGCAACTCACCTTTAGATTTTGGTGGTAATTTTCCATAGTTAGCCAGCTTAAGTGGTTTGACTAAGTTGCCAATTAGGCATATAAAATTGCTTCTTCCTTTACGGTCTTTAGTTAGGCATATCAACAAGTTAAGTTGGGCTCAGTGTTTACATTTCTATATTTTATTTATTTATAATGACAATTAGAGTAAAAATGTGATTCACTCTCTCAAGCAGTCTAGTATCGTCGATCCTACGAGATAAATTTTTAAATAATCACTCATGCAGATACTAATTACGTTAATATGTCGGGGCAAAAACAAATGGACTTAAATGATATATATCTTTATTAAGTGATAATTTATCCTTTCTTTGCATCGACATTCTATTAGGTGATACTATAGTATTAATAATTAGGTTAAAGTGACAAAAATTGGAAAATTATGGGCCATTTTAACGTTTTGAACTTATAAAGGACATATTGCAAAGAAAGGATCAGCTAGGGGGTGGAATGAAAATTCCCAAATAAATAATAATACTAAAAGAGAATTACAATAACAAAATGGAGGCTAAAGTTAGACTGGCTTTGCTTTTCTTTCCTTCTGCTGTGCTGCTGCCACACTCTTTTTTTTCTCTTTGAACAGAAGAGAGAATAGAGAGAGAGAGGGAGGAGGAAGAGGAGGAAGCGTAACCCTAAAGATCGTGAGCAAGAGATCTATTGCGGATCATATCTAGGAGGGCTCGTTTTGCTTGTCACGTGGCGTGCGCCATCCAATTTTACGGTTGCTGTACGAGAAATCTCCGGTTTGTTCTGCAGATCTCAGGATTTCATTCCTTACATTCTTGTTTAGGGCCACTGTTTAACCTATTCGGAAATTTGTCCTCCCCCTGTAGGCGGGAATGTGCGGGATGGATAGTTGTTTCTTTGCATTTTTTTAAAAATTTTGTTTCGTTTGTGTTTATTTCCCCCCTTTTTTTGTGGAATGCAAGACGGACAGTGTAAGGTTTTATTCTGGGCCTTTTTTTTAAGCTATTGATCTTTTCTACAAGCTGCAAAGGCTGATATACCGCTTTGATTTGGGAATGGATATCAGTAAATCAGATTTGTTCTAATTAGTGTGTGTGTGTGTGTGTTTTTTTTTTTTGGTATTTTAGGTTACAGGAGAGAAAAGTGGAGAATTTACTGCTCGGCTTCTGGAATTTATCATGTCCGCAATGTCAAAGTTACTAAGCTAATAGTCACTCTTGATTTATAGTTTGGGGGAAGATAAGAAATGAGACTTTACTGTGTAATCTACTGCTTTTGCTATAGCAGAATTCGGAGTTCTTGTAATCAAATGATTAGACAAACGTAAGTGATGATAAGGCTTTACTCCAAATGGATAAGATTCCTGAGTTGAAGATGCCATCCACTCAAAGTTCTTCTCTTCATAAAGTTTCAAACGTGCACGCAAGTAGCTCAAGGAATGAACAATGTGCGGATGCTGTTTGGGGATCTCAAAATGCTGTTGCACTCGTTCTAAAGGAATCTGAAATACAAGGCACATTGGTTGATCAAAATGAATCAACCCCTGAGGTTAATAGCTTCAGGAGTGTTGACTCCTTCGAAGGAGGAAGAAGTTCTTTCAATGGAGCAAGTCATCCCTTAGAGCCAATGGATACTGATCTGGTGAAATCAGTCTATGTGGCAATTGACCAAGAGAAATCTGATGCAGGATGTTTAATGAAAGGAATCTCTACAAAAGGTCCATTTATAGAAGATCTTTCAATTCGAGGTCCTCCTGCAAAAACAAGTGCAGTTGTTTTATCACCAGATAAGAGCTTTCCTAGTGAACTGAATGAATCAGATTCTTTATCTTCTCCATTTTCTGTTCCAAAGATATTGCTGCCAATGGATACAACATTTTTGCCACCAGATTCTGATGAAAAGGAATGCATCTGGGATGCTTCCCTTCCCCCAAGTGGTAATGTCAGTCCTCACAGTAGCATCGATAGCACTGGAGTGGTAACTGCAATGAGTATAGTTAACACTTGTACAAGTACATATAGAAGTGGGATTACTAGTGACGGTATGCTTAGCTCAGAAAGGGCATGTGAGAGTGCAAAGGGCAGTGTGATAGGGGACTCACTTGAAAGTACTAAAACTAGTATTAGTAGAGCAAGCGATAGCAGTGGTGTCAGCGATGATAGCAGCTGGAGCAATATCACTGGAAGCGCAAATAAGCCACACAAGGGAAATGATCCCAGATGGAAGGCTATTCTAGCAATTCGATCTCGAGATGGTATTTTGGGTATGAGTCAGTTTCGATTACTCAAACGCCTTGGATGTGGTGATATTGGTAGTGTTTATCTCTCAGAATTGAGTGGCACAAGGTGCTACTTTGCAATGAAAGTGATGGACAAGGCATCTCTTGCAAGTAGGAAGAAGCTAACAAGGGCTCAAACAGAAAGGGAGATTCTCCAACTTTTGGATCACCCTTTCTTGCCAACTTTGTACACTCATTTTGAGACCGACAGATTTTCATGCTTGGTGATGGAATTCTGCCCTGGTGGTGATTTGCATACATTTAGGCAACGACAGCCAGGGAAACACTTTTCTGAGTATGCAGCAAGGTAGTTACCATGTTAACTTTCAGTTCATTAGTTTACTTATTTGTCTATACTGTGACACATTTCCTGAATTGAATATGACAAGTTCTGTCCAATCTTTGGGCTTTGGTTTGTTATTATTACCTTCGTAATGTCTTTTTAGCACGAGTGACAAAATGTTGGTCTTTAGTTGTTTTTTGTTCTTTTATATTTTTTACATGCCATTTTTCCATGAAATTGTGATACTCTTTCCTGAACATTGTTTGAGTTTGGCTCCTCCTGAGATTTGATATTTTATTAGTATGACAATTTATTTACATATTAACTTATTGCTATCCTCACTAAATATGAGATCTCGTCACAGATTTACAGTTATAATTTAGCTTTTCCATAGAGCATGGTCCAATGCTTCATTGCTTCTCTAATCATTTCCTCCAAGAAATGTATCACTGGAATAGTTGCAAGGATTATCACTCTGAAATGCTCTTTGATAAACAGTCTGAGCTTTGAGTTTCACAGACATTGATTTTGTGGATGCTAAGTTTCATGGCAGTGGATCCTTTACTAAAATTATTAGTTATACTACAGCGATATTGAATCACAATTTGTTGACTCGTAGTTATATCTTTTTGTGTTAAAGATATCCATCGTATATCTCGATGCTAATGAGCACACAAATATACCAGTTTTGTTCATCATTTAAATTCCATGTCAATTATATTCTTCTCTCTCATGTCAAGTGATCAAAAAATTCACATTAGAAAACTATTATAAACCTGAAATCATTAGTTTCTTATGGGTTAAATTTGACTTGTCTAGCACCTCAGACAGATGAAAACTTTCACTTTTATGGTAAAAAATATCAAAGAAAAGTAGATCATCCTTTATATAGATTTTCTTTGGTTTGATAATGGTTGTTCTTGTTTAGTGGGTATGATTTATTCCCGTGTTCAAGAATTAGATTTTGACTTATTTACACTTCATCAATGGGATAAAAATTCTACCAAATGTTGGATCTTGTTTAAAATTCAATACAAGCATTAATTAATAAAAAATGATAGATATTATAAAAGGCAATTTCATTTAATAAAAAAGACATTTCATTTACCCAAAAAATGCACAAAATATAAAATTTTAAAAATTAATGTGCATGATATTAAAAAAAAGTTCAAATAATGTATGTATATAGTATAAAGAATAATTGAAATACATACAATGACACATCAACAGCCTTTATAGGTGTAAAGTGAATAACAAATAAAACATGAGGCAATAAAGAAAAAATGGACATGTGAGAATTTGAATTGTGTTGTCAAAAGTTGATATCTAACCCACAATCCAATCCATAGGAACAAAAATTTTGATTCAATATCATTGTAGACAACAATAGTTAAGCTACAGTGATTTTATGGAAAAGAAACAAAACAGTAAGTTAGAGAGTGAATTAGTCAGACACATTAGCATTATGTGGGTAACCTGTAATTGTATAGGAAACTGGATCTAAATAAGGTAAGGAAAAATGAACCGAAACATCTTAACTGGCCCAATTGTATCTCCATTTGATAGTATCGTAGACAATCTAACTGATTCTATAATAAGTTTAACTGATCTAACAGCATACTCTTAAAGCTCTCTTCACTTAGGTCATTCGACAGGAACTATATATACGTTATATGTATATTTAATTATTTATATTTTGTATAATTTATGATTATTCTACTTATGATGTTTTACTATATTAGTATATTTGTTATTCTTGTGAAAATATTACATTTCAGATCCTTTATGTTTAAGTTTTTAAAATGAATATAATCACAAAAAATGTATTTTCTGATTAAAGTAGCACGTGTTAACTTTTTTTTCTTCTTTGTATTCATGAACAGGTTTTATGCTGCTGAAGTACTACTTGCCCTCGAGTATTTACACATGCTTGGAGTTGTATACAGAGACCTGAAGCCAGAAAATGTACTTGTTCGTGACGATGGACATATAATGCTTTCTGATTTTGACCTCTCCTTGAGATGTGCTGTTTCACCCACTCTGATAAAATCATCACTTGACTCAGATCCTTCCAAACGTACAGCTGGTGCATTTTGTGTCCAACCAGCATGCATTGAGCCTACTTCAGTTTGTGTTCAGCCTGCATGCTTTATACCAAGACTCTTCCCCCACAAGAACAAGAAAAAGACAAGAAAACCATGGGCCGAGACACCGAGGCAGCAGGTTGCCACACTGCCGGAACTTGTGGTCGAGCCAACAACTGCCCGATCGATGTCCTTTGTTGGGACTCACGAGTATTTAGCCCCCGAAATCATCAAAGGTGAAGGCCATGGAAGTGCTGTGGACTGGTGGACCTTTGGTATCTTCCTCCATGAACTCCTTTACGGGAAGACACCCTTCAAGGGCTCAGGCAACAGAGCAACATTGTTCAATGTGGTAGGCCAACAGCTTAGATTTCCTGAAATGCCATCGACCAGCTATGCAAGCCGAGATTTGATTAGAGGACTGCTAGTTAAAGAACCTCAGCAGCGACTAGGGGTAAAGAGAGGGGCTGCCGAGATAAAGCAACACCCCTTTTTTGAGGGTGTTAATTGGGCGCTGATACGCTGCAGCACCCCTCCAGAGGTGCCAAGGCCAGTGGAGCCGGAGTTATTGCTGAAATTTGGAGCAACTGATGGATTTGGAACCAATGGCAAGAGGATTGTAGGAGCAGATGTGAAGCCTGGAGGCAAGTATTTGGACTTTGAGTTTTTTTAGGTTGTATCTCTTTATCTAATCAATTTCATTGTTATGCTATTTTTTTCCCCTTAATTTCACGAGTACTTCTTTTGCTGTGCTGTGCTATATAGTGGTATTATCCTTCCTGAGCCAATCATTTTAATATTTGCATTGGAGATTTGTTCACTAGAAGAATGCTACCTTGAATTTTCTTCAAATTAGGAAAATTGCATAAATTTCATTGGTGTCTCCAATCATGAGACCTCACAGCAATAAATTGAGTTCAAACGAGCAGCAAGAAAACTATCCTCACATGACTTGCTTTTTATTCACAATTATTGTTTGTTTGTAGTCTGTACATCGTAATGTAAACTTATTGGTAGTAAACTCTTGATAATGTAAGTTTGTCGTATAGCTCACATTGAAGCATCAGGTTACTGATTCTTGAAACAAATTTCTGGAAGCTTTCTCCTTGTTTACTGTGGTCAAACAACAGGTTTCCCACTCTATTATTTCATGTTTATTTCCTCACATTTCTGTCGAGTTAACAGCCCTTCATATGAGTTGGTAATCGCTTTGATTCGGTAGCTACTGTTACGTTTTCTTCTCTTTATTTTATACATTCTGAATCTTTTTATTTTTCCTTACTGAGTTCAGCACATATATGTATGTCAAAGAAGTGATTACCGCAAGCAAAATCTCTTCGATCATTACCAAATACCGTCTTCTTGAATTTACAAGTGCAACCAACAAAAAGGCTTATATACAAAATATCCCCAACCCTCACCTCTCTAATCTTGTACACGTGTTTGATATTAAACCCTAGCAAACAAATCCAGGTTTCTGGTTTGAAACTGGAGCGATCTTAATGCTGCTTCTCACCTACTTTGAAGTTTCATACTGCACTCATTCCAGCACTCCAATCAGCGTACTGAATTTGGTCACCCAACTCCATTTGATGACACCAAAATCTAAACATCAATTTATACGCAAACAAATGCAGGGCAAACACTTTCAAAACCAGGTGGCCAGTTTCATCTTCTTTCGGTAGTCTAATCCCTCCCTCACCTGCTCTCACCTCCCCTTCCAATAACCTTCTCGTTCTATGCTTAAATGCCATCAAATATTTACCGGTGCAGTAGAATTCTGATGACGAATTGGATGATTGATCTATCTCAGGACTCACCTTATTCAAGTAATTAGAACAAGAAATAAAGTGATGCAGTTGCTGGTGAGAATAAAAAGAACAGTCTGGCCATTAAATATGCTTCAGTTTCAGCTTCATTTGGTGTGTCAGACAATGGAATTGGAGGCGGTTTTGGTTTTGATGGCGTGCGTGGCGGCGTACTTGGTGTGGTTCTCGCGGCTGGCGTCGGGGCTTAACGGGCCGCGAGTGTGGCCGGTGGCGGGCAGCCTCCCCGGCCTTATCCAGCATTCGGAGCGCATGCATGAGTGGATTGCTGACAACCTCCGTGGCGCCGGCGGCACCTATCAGACCTGCATTTGCGCCGTCCCCGGCCTCGCACGCCGCCAGGGGCTCGTCACCGTCACCTGCGACCCGCGGAACCTGGAGCACGTGCTCAAGTCCAGATTCGACAACTACCCCAAGGGCCCTACGTGGCACGCCGTCTTCCTCGACCTCCTCGGCGACGGCATCTTCAACTCCGACAGCGACACGTGGCTCGCCCAGCGCAAGACCGCCGCGCTCGAGTTCACCACCCGCACGCTCCGCGCCGCCATGTCGCGGTGGGTTGCGCGGTCTATCCACCGCCGTCTCGTCCCCATTCTGAAGCAAGCCTCTGTTACGTCGACCACGGTCGACCTACAGGACCTCCTCCTCCGGCTCACCTTCGACAACATCTGCGGGCTGGCCTTCGGCAAGGACCCCGAGACGCTGGCGCCCGAGCTTCCGGAGAACGCCTTCGCCGCCGCGTTCGACCGCGCCACCGAGGCCAGCCTCCAACGGTTCATCTTCCCGGAGGTGGTGTGGCGGTTCAAGAAGTGGCTCCGTATCGGCATGGAGGCCACGCTCGCCAGCAGCGTCGCGCGCGTCGACAGATACATTTCCGCCATCATCAAGGAGCGCAAGTTGGAGCTCGGCGACGGCGGTCGGAGCTACGACGATCTCCTCTCTCGGTTCATGAAGAAGGGCGAGTACTCCGACTCATTTCTCCAGCACGTGGTGCTCAACTTCATACTCGCCGGCCGAGATACCTCCTCTGTCGCGCTCTGCTGGTTCTTCTGGCTCGTCTCGGCCCACGCCGCCGTAGAGCGCCGCATCATGGCCGAGCTCGTCGCCGTCCTGACAGAGTCCCGCGGCCGCGATCCTGTTGAGTGGCTCTCCACGCCTCTCGCCTTCGAGGAGATCGACCGGCTTGTCTATCTCAAAGCCGCCCTCTCAGAGACGCTCCGTCTCTACCCGTCTGTTCCCGAAGACTCCAAGTACGTCATCTCCGACGATATGCTCCCAGACGGCACATTCGTGCCGGCGGGCTCCTCCATCACTTACTCCATCTACTCCGCCGGAAGAATGAAGTCGGTGTGGGGGGACGACTGCCTCGAGTACCGACCTGAGCGGTGGTTGTCGCCGGACGGGAAGCAATTCCAGCCGCACGACCCGTTCAAATTCGTGGCCTTCAATGCGGGGCCGCGCATCTGCCTCGGCAAGGACCTCGCCTACCTGCAGATGAAGTTGGTGGCTGCGTCGGTGCTGCTGCGCCACCGCCTCAAGGTGGCCACCGGCCACCGCGTGGAGCAAAAGATGTCGCTCACATTGTTCATGAAGAATGGGTTGAGGATGAATGTGTTCGACCGTGATTTGACCAGCAATCTCGTAGGGCTGGTTCTACCGGAGACGTCGTCTTCTCGGGGTTTGGAAGCCGCTGCCTAATTAATTGCTTCCAACGGTGGACAGCAAGAGGGAATGCAAAGTGCGGTTCACTAGCTCATCAATTTGTGATGCATATAGAGATACACAGTTTAATTGTAAACAATTAATATATTTCACATTGTAATAATAGATTTGATACACACTATGATCCACTTCGCGAAGTTTTAAACAGAACATAACAGAACAGAAACAGAACACAGGTCTCATAACACAACCAAACAACTAGCTAGCTACTTGCTCATTGTTCTTTAACTCTGTCGATCACGTCCATTCTCATCCCCTTTAACTCTGCCACGAAATATATTTCTCATATTTAAAAGACAAACTATTAAGTGTTTTTATTTAACTATAAATTGATTACCTTTGATCTGCTGAGCCGCGTCGACCGCCGTCTCAAGAAGCCACAGAGGAGTCTACCAGGAAAGCACACGTGGAGGTCGGACAGCTGGTGCGTCCATATTAAAAATATATTATAAATTTAAATTTATTCATTGATTTTAAATTTTAATAATATTATTTTTTAAAACAAAATTCTCTCACCTTGAAAAAAAAAAGTTAAACCTATTTAACCACCCGACCAGTTCCCGAATCCTTCGTTCCAGCACCATGCGACTCTCTCTCCAGCAGCCCCGAACTCTCTCCAGCACCCCCGTCTTCCTCTCTCCACCGGAATGGCTGACAGTCGCCGAGCTCGTCGCCAGCGCCACCACGAGAGACTAATCAATGCTGCTAATGCTGCCATCGCGGCAGCATCGGCTGCTCGGGTTTTTGCCGACTTCTTTCCCCCTACCAATCCCACCACCGAAGAATCCACCACCGACAGGCCTTGTCGATTGCCCAAATGGACGGGCACTCGAAAGGAGGGGTGAGCATTCGGTTTGTTCGATTTATTCAGTTTATTTAAAATTAATCTTGTATAATTTTATTTTATTAGTTTTTAATCAAATTTGATATTAAGTTAGTTAATTTAGTTAATTGATTAATTCAGTATTAATTTTGTATAGACTTTAATTCAATTCGGTTAACTAATATTTAATTGGTTTTCGGTTAATTCGGTTAATTTACTATCGAATTAATCGAATGTTCACTCCTACTCGAAAGGTTTTTCCTGAGGATGAAGAATGAAGGAGTCAACAAGATGCCAGAACT